>PVJO010002771.1:0-136321 GCA_004026905.1 Hystrix cristata | reverse complement strand
ATAATCACAGGAACTGGAATAGGAGTCAGGGCTCTAAGAGTCTGTCTTTTATATTTCACCAGGCTGTCAGAAGAACTCACCAAGGGACTCAAAGAAGTCTCTGAACCAAGTAGGACCCTTGCAAGATCAAGAAGACTCCCTGGCTTCAGTCGTCCTCCAGAACCACGGAGGCCTTGATCTGGCAGCCTCACAGGGCGACGTACGTGCTCTACTCCAAGAACAATGCTGCCCTCACAACAACAACTCCCGTCTTGTCAGATGAGGTAAAACGCCTTCACAAACGGCTTCCAAACTCCTTGAAGGCACTTCCAATGATCTGTTTCCCCTTCCTCTCCATTGGCTGCTCCCCTCCTGGCCTCCTTAATGCTTAGTACTCTTTTCCTTCTTTTTCTTCCCTATATAATTAATCTGGTCTAAAGATTTTTTCAGGAATGAATAATGACCATCTCTGGGAAACTACTTGAGAACATCTCCAAATGGCCTTCCTTCTCCAAGAAAGAAAGAAAGAAAGAAAAGGAAAAAAAAACAAAAACCAAAAACCAAAACCTTTTTCACCTCCTCCCAGCAGGAAGCAGCCAAGAAAAGAACTCAACCCATTTTGCTATACCCCTTTTAAAACAGGCATGATGGAGCCTAGACAGGGACCCTTCCATTTTGCATAAGCCCACAGGTGGCGGCACCTTAGGGAGATGTAGGTTTCATTTTATTTAACCACCTACCAGTCCAATTATTGAAATACCAGATGACAAAAATTGTTATTTTTGGTTAACTTTTATAAAATAATATAGCAGGAAATATAGAAATGACAATTTTATCAAATTTTACCAAATACAAGAATCAACTGGTTGGAATTGCACCTCCATTAGTGGTGCTGAGGTTAGTACACAAACAAATGTGCTGCCTAAGCGACGGCCAGGGGTAAACTGTTAAGTGGTGACGGTCATGAGCAGAACCCGGGGGACACATCAGCAGGTTAGAAGCATTTCCTGGCAACCAGGACAGCAAGGCACAACCCTGCCATTTCTCTGACCCAACCCCTCAAAAGCCTGAGGAACCACGAGGGGCGGCATGTTCCTGCAATCCCAGCACTCAGGAGGCTGAGGCAGGAGGACTGACATGAGTTCAAATCCAGCCTGGGCTACAAAGTGACTTTGAGGTCAGGTTGGACTGCATAGTGAGACCCTGTCTCAAAAAACCACACACACACACACACACACACACACACACACACACACACACAGAGTCTGCTGGAAAAACACTGTAAAAAAAGCCTTTCCACCTGTCAGAGACAGCTTCTCCGTATTGCTCGCACAGAGAGGTCTCTCCCCGGCTTTGCAATGAGCCTGCTTAGACTGTGGAGTCCCCTCTTTCTCACTCACTAATCGCCATCGGCCTGGGAACCTCCTTTAGTACGGAGCTTCTAGTCTCAACTAGCCAGATGTTTTTACCCAGGCCTGAAAGCACAGATGGTGTACAGCTGTCAGACAGCTGTCTTTTTTGAAGTTCTTTAAAATTTTCAGCATCTATCTATTAAACATAAAGAATTTTCCTAAAGGTTGAGGCAAAAAGGAAACGGGTTTGCCACTGAAATTTAGTTTACAAGTTTGAAAATAATAAAGAACTGCTCTGTGTTCTCAAGTGGGCTATATCCTTCCAATATTTATTTTCTTCCTTCTCTTTCCTCCTGCAATAAATATTTATGCTTGTGCCAGTACCGTACTAGTTGGTGGGGGATTCAAGAGTGAATTAAATAGACTTGGCTCTTTAAGACTTCACAGTTTATTAGAGGAGATAATTATGAAAACAAACAACTATAATCCAGGACACTACATTCTACAGTAGCAGGCAACACTGTTTGGTGGTGGTACAAAGACCAGAATGGCTGGCTAGCCATGACTGGGCTGTCGAAGGCCTTCTAAAGCTGAAATATGTGAGGCGAGCTTTGAGGAAAATAGAAATGAGTTCAGTTGGTTTTGTGCATGATAGAATTCAGTCAGAGAAATACCATGTACAAAGGTACAGAGACTAAAGCAACACGGCTCACTTGGTAGTTCAAGATGTACTATAACCTTTTCTCAGAGAAAGATGGAAGGAAAGACACAGGTGTTCCTGACGGAGTGAGATCGAGAGAATGCAATGAGAAGTGGTCAGCAGACAGGTTTACAAAGGCAGCCACTGTCAACAGGAAAGGGGAGTAATTAATATATAAAAGTATTACTTAATGGTGCTCTGACGGGTGAAATGAGTTCTTTGGAAACCACAGTTTAATACTATTAGCGATAGGCACAGCTGTGTCATTTGCTTTAGCAGCACTCAGCCACTGTAAGAGGAACATGCAGTACCCTTAAATCTGGAGAATAAAACCATTAGGAACTAAAAATGAATCTTAATTAGAAATATACCAAATAGCGCTCCAGTCACTTAATAATTCCAAAAATATACCTTTAAGATCCCTCAGCACCTTGTTCAACCTCTCTGTCTCACACAAGACACATTAAAAATTTTTTGTTGAATGCATACATGTACAGATGAAGGAGCTGATGCACAGAGTAAATGGTTTTCCCAAGACAGTGAAAGGTCTCTGCTTCTGTGGGGCTTTATTTGGCTTTATTCCAGCAAAGATAAGAAATCTTTAGAAACAAAATGCTGTATTTTCAAAATTAAACATAACATCAAAGCTCCTAAAAAAAGAAATACATAGTGTAGAGGAAATGGCTATCACTGCTACATCTTCATTTTCAATATATTACAAAAAGAAGGCTGATAAGAAGAAATCCGAGGTTACTTATATTGATAGTTTACAAAACTCTACTGCTTTTTTTTTAAAAAAAGAAAATGAATATGTTGTCTTTTTCATTCTAGCCCTCCTGTTCAGCTAGTCAATTTCTACTTTGCTTCCTACTAGTAGAAATGTAGTTCATTTTTAGAGATGAAAATTACAGTAATGAGCCTAATATTTGATATATATATAACCGATGACAGCTTTCAAGCCATACTCCTCTACCTCCTTCAGCTTTTTGTCCCACATCAGGGCAAGCTGATAAGAAGGCCTAGGCACTCCTGGGCCCATGGGGCTGGCTTCAAGTTCAAAGCATGCAAGCCACAGCTAGCATGGGAAACGTCACCTTGGTCCCACGTGGCATTTAACTGCAAAACTAACCAGTTACTCATGCCTCCTTTTGCTCAACCCATTTTCAAATGGCTCGGAAGCTTTCTTAGTTACTTTCTCATTGCTGGGACAAAATACCCAATACTCACAAGTTAAAGGAGGAAAGGTTATTTTAGCTCACTGTCTGTAGAGGCTTCAATACATAGACTGCCAGCTCCAAGGCAGGGTGGCATGGCAGAGGGGCATCACAGAGAAGAAACAGTTCATAGCGTGACAGGCAGGAAGCAGTGTGCTCAAGGTAGGAGGAATGGAGAATATATATCTCTAGGTCATGCCCACAGTGACCCTTCTCTTCCCACCAGGCTTCACCTCCTAGCATCACATCCAGCTACAAAGCCATTAGTGCACTAATCCAGGATCATGCACCCATGATCCAGTCACCTCCCAAAGGCCCCGCCTATGATTGCATGAGGCTTGAGGGGGACATCTACATATAAACCACGTTAGGAGCCATCTCTTCTCTCTCTCAAAACCTCATTAGGTCAGTAATAAATTTTTTCATACGTTTTTAGTGTATGTGTTACATCACCAGTCTTGACATCTAAACCATATTTTGGGTGGGGAGACTGATCCCACCCCTTTACAGAGCAGCTGAAAGAGATAATTGGCACTGGAGTAGAATTTCAAGGTGAAAACCATCATCATCTGTGGGTCTTTCTTCTCTTGCTTTAGACTTACGAACTGGCTCTCTGCCTTTTGCGAGCCAGAATGTACTTTGAACTGTGCTGCTGCCTGCTGGTGAGCTTTCACCAAGTTGTGCTGTGCTATGTTGTATTTGCTAATTTCTACTAAGCTTCTGTAATAGATTTCACCTATCTAATTCAGAGGTTTTGGTGACTGATTTTTACGGATAGGAATACGAGATTGGAGCCCTCCTTAACAAAGCTCCTAACATTGTGTATATTAGATCAAGCTGGTATGACTGTTCCAGAATAAAGCATGTATCTTGATTCTAATACAAGTCATTATTAACGGTTGGCTCAGGGAGATTACCTTTACCCTATAAATATTGTTTCTAGGTCTTAATGAGGCATTTGTCTCTTTTTGGTAGAGAGAACGACTACATTTGGTCCAATATATGAGCCCGTTGAGTGATTGGTTATGTGAAGAATAATCAAAATGTAGTACACTGAAGTTCACAACTTGTTCTTGTTACTGTTTATGCTACAAAAAAACCCAGATCCTCAGGGTCACAGAGAGATACCGGTAACACCCAGTGGCATAGGCCTTATGAAAGGCAGCCCTGAATCTTTCATCCCTCTTAAAGGTCCAAAGGAAACGATGATTTTTTTTTTCCTAGATAACCGTAAAAAGGACTAACAAAGACTGTGGGTTCAACTGAGTGGTGTGGCTTGTCAACATGCCAAACAGCTAAGTCAAACCTGATTTAAGCCCAGGGACCGCAAACTCACTAAGTAACAATCACCACAATGAGGCCCTTACCTCTGATGGACCTGATTGGGGATTCTCTGGCAGAAGAAACTTATAAATATGAGCAGAATACAGAGAACTCTTCCTCTGAAGTATCCAGCTCATATCACAAAAACAAAAGAAATCTTGGTATGGAGGGGAAGAAACAAAAACTAAAGCAGAAATCTGTGATTTTGCCCTAATTAGAAGTCTGAATTTTACAAAACAATGTAGTAGAAAGGTAAAAGGTATTGATTTGCATTTATGCCTCTACAACACAGGTTCTAAACTAATTTAACCTCTGCTGACAAATCTTCATGGCCTTAATTGATAATACTAAGGGTTCAAGTACCATTATACCTGGGGATGTCGCTAAATTTAAACAAGATACCCCCACCATACACTTAGGAAAGTTACCCAGCATAAAAATAAAAGACAGATATTCTTCATCTTAACAACTGTAATTATCTCACCTAAATTCCTCCTCATCCCAGTGCTCACTGACTTAAAATATCTCATAATGAGCATGATGCTCTGACCCAAAGAATAATAAACTGAAGCAGTATTAAATATTTTGCACTAACAATAAGCTTGATAAATGGTATTCTATGGATCCGCCCTCTACCCCATTAAAATAGTTAATAACTTTAACTATTAGTTACGAGATGACACACAAACTTTAAAAAGGCATAGAAGAATTAAGATCCATTAGATAAGACCCACTGAAGGAAGAGGCCATTATTCCTGCTACCTTCTCCTTCAAAAAACCCGTTTTGGCAAGGTTCAAACCGGATCAAAATGAATGGCACTTAAGAGTGGACTACCACAAACTTAATGCCATGATACTGCTCCTAAAAGCCCCATAGTCGATATCAGACAATATTGAAGTTATTACTTCATCTGATCAACAGTTGAAAATGAATTTGTTTTTAAAGACTTGCTTAATATTTGGTGCTTATTTGAGTAGCCTCTCAGTTTGCCTTCACTTCGAAAAGGATAAAATACACCTTCCCTGGCTAGTCATGAGATGCCTCAACAGCCCTAGTATTGATATATGTGCAAGGAAGATATTAATCATGTTTGACTTTTTCCAAGAGCGTGCTTAAACTGGTACATATCTGAGAGTTTTAGCGTAAGGGCTGGCCACCCCAGAAAGGCCAACGACATGATTTAGGGTGGGGGTTTTGAATCGTGCAGTATCAGTCCTTAGAGGAGACTGCGCTCAGGCACAAGGACAATAGCAGAACCATGTCTTTGTCATCAAGCCTCAAGAAAAGGTCTGAACACCACAGCTTGCCTGAGCTTCCTGGGTTGGCAATACTCAATGAGTACTGACAAATGCTCGTGCTGGAGGGTGACGTGTCCTGAAGATAATACGAGTTTTATGTTGGAAAAACTCCCTGAATCTGCCCTATGGGACTATTCCTTTCACTGGCTGTATTTTATATCCTTTCCCTGTAACAAATTTGTACAATAAACACACAATATAAATACAGTGAATATACAAACAATGAGAATAAAGTTAATTAAATAAGTATAATTTTTTAAAGGAAGCTAAAATACGTCTCTAAGGTGAATACAGTTGATATCATTGGCTATACGATCTGGTTTAGTATATTCTGTCAAGTCAGCAATGTATGTCTGCATTAAGTTTCATAATTTACAAAGCATTTTTACTATAAAACACTTATATTCCCAATCTCATTTGCTCCTTATGCCATTTGTAAAGGAAGTATTTTTTCTCAGCTCTCTTTTACGCTTGAGGAGCTATTTGTTCAGAAATTCTAAAGTGAATCATTCAAGGTCCCTAGCAGTAGCAGACAGGAAGCTAGGGACTCTGATTCCAAAGTTCACATTCTTTGCACCAACACACTCAAGTCTTCCTACCCCTACTTCTCTCTTAACAACATCTCTCGGAATATTCTCTTTTGGTGATCAAATTGGTAGTCTCTTACATCTTTGGCCCAGTGTATGACAGGAGTCTGTTTCCTCACCTACGATACTGTTCAACGTGGTGATGATTCCTTATCTAAAATGCTGGGGACTAGAAGTATTTTGGATTTTGTCAAGATTTTGGAAAATATGCATATGTGACCTGAGATATTTTCTAAGTGGGACCCAAGACTAAATGAGAGATTTCGAAGGTGGGAAAAATCCAGTTCTATGAAATTCATTTATGTTTCATGTACATCTTATATGAATCACCTGAAAGTAATTTTATACACTATTTTTAAAGGGCTTGCGTTTGTGTTGGGGGGTGCTGGGGATCGAACTCAAGGCCTAGCAAGTGTTCTACCACTGAGCTAAATCCCCAAACCCTGAGTGCTTGCATTCTAAGTGTGACCTGTCACATACGGTTAGGGGTAGAATTTTCCACTTGTGGCCATCATGCTGGCACTCAAAAAAGTTTGGATTGTACTTGCTTCGGCAGCACATATACTAAAAAAAAAAAAAAAGTTTGGATTTTAGATATTTGGATTAGGTATGTTCAAAGTTTTCTTTGAAAGTCTATAGCACTAGAAGTGCTTGCTCAGTAGACATACAATCTGATCCAGGAAGTAATTCTTCATCTTGCTTTTTGGACTATTCTTGATCGAAAAACTGTGATAACATAGGAAAAAGGCTAAGAAATCAAATTCTTCCTTCCTATCCACCAAAATTTGAAATTATAATTTATGTTTTTGAGACACAGCAGAGGTTTCCAGTGTGTTCTTCTCCTGTAATCCATCTTACCTAGTAGTCAGGGATAAATTCAACTCCAATAAATCTCGATAACGTTTTCCCAGACTACACTAACACATAGCAATTTTCTTCATACTGTCACTTCTTTCAGCATTAATCTGTCCTATTTACTTTAGCTTTTACCCATATATGCCTTATTTTTCTTTTCTAGCAGTATACCCTACAATAGCCGTTCAAAAATACATACTACATTTTAAATTTGGCTAGTTAATAGATTAAACCTTTTTAGGGTACTATGTGTCAGAGATTTAATTCTCTTTATATACAGAATTTTCTTCCTTGTTTCCATTCATAGCTGCATGTCATTCATTACTCACTGCCATTTCCAACCATGTTTACTCTTAATTGGTTGAGGTGTGGATGACATATAACCACATAAAATCACTTGGCAAACATAAGCATGCAATCTAAAATCAAGTCTTTTTTTTTTTTTTCTATCAAGCCTAAAGCAAACTGGCCTTAACCAGAATTTAACCACATTCTTAACACAGCCTATGAGTTCTGGCATAATTTAGTTTGTACCTGCCCCTCGGGCCTCCCCTTGCTCCGCTCTCCACCTCTTCCTGTATGTGTTCCAGCTATACTTTTTTTTTTTTTGGGGGGGGATGCTGGGATCAAACTCAGAGCCCTGAGCTTGCTAGGCAAGCACTCTACCACTTCAGCTAAATCCCAATCCCATTCCAGCTATACTTGGCTCCTTTCATTTCTTCCAATTTTCTGCGCTCTTCCTGCCAAAGGACTATGCACATACTGTTCCCTCAGCTCAGAACTCTTACCTATCCCTTCTCTCTCTAGATAACTCCAATTCTTCCTTCAGATCTCTGCCTAAACATGAAGCTCCCTTCCTTGCCATGACTGAGTCAAGCCTCCCTGTCATAAGGTCTCATAGCATCATATTGCTCTCTTTGTAGCATGTAACACAGGGGCTATTTTTTTTATATTTGTTGGTGCTGATTACATTCACTCATGATTTTTCGTCTCCCAATAAATTATTGTAAGGTGGGGTTCACTGTATTTTTCTCTTTCGTGCCATTGTATCAAGGGCACATAACATAGTGCCTTGCATATTTTAAGGACTCAACAAATATTTGTTGGGTGATTAAATATGTACTGCCAACTAAATACAAGACTCCAAGCTATGTTGATAATCCCAGTATTACATATCCTCTCCTATTCATAGAATGAATTAAGTCTATTCATTTACAAAATTGTCACCACAGGCACGTCCAAACACAAACAACACATGATCCCTTTGCATTATACAAAAACCAAAACTGAAGCAGAGAGTGATTAGGTGACTTCCCCAAGACAGAGTGAAGTTGGAACACCAGGTATGTTGAATATTTATCCAGTGTTCCTTCTACTACATTCTGAAACATAGGATGGTAGACTAGGAAAAATCCCCAGATTGTCAACATGGAGAACCTGGACTTGAATTCTGCTTTATTTATAATGTGGGAATGGGCAGTTACTTAACTTCTCCAAAGCTGGTTCTCTGTTTCTCTATTGAGGATAATGCAAATCACATAGGGATTTTAGAAGATTTAAGAGAAAAATATAGAGAGCCCCCAACAAAAATGGCTGGCACATACTAGGTAGTCAATAAATAAATGGTGGATATCCTATAACCTAACCTTCAGTTCTCTCATCTCAAAATTCAAAACTTTGTATAGTCAAACTTCCTATATTGCAGTGTATTATATACCAAGTCAAATCCTTGTATGTAAACAATTTATTATTTATTGTTGGTACAGTTTTCAGTCCCTTTAGATATACAGCATGTCCTGATCAGTCTTGTCTGAGTCAGACTACAAACAGGAACCATAGCTACTTAATTTCAATTAGCACCTTGGGGAAGTGGCTGTTTAATTAAAGCATTTTACACTGGACCTGATTTAATAGCATGTGCTGTTCCTTGCTGCAGTAAGCTTGACTGAACCACAAGAGGCAAATCAACATGGAAGGTCCTAGCTGGGTAAAAGTACTTTTATTTATTTACTTTTTGTTGTTGTTGTTTTGTTTTGTTTTGTATTGCTTTTCTAATCAAAAGAGGTAAAAGTTTAAAAATAAATTTACAATATTTATGTTAGAGAGGTCTTTTGAGGAAAAAAAAAGAGAAAGGATATACAGTGGTTGGGGCTGGGGATTTAGCTCAGTGGTTAGAGTGCTTGCCTAGGAAATGCAAGGCCCTGAGTTCCATCCCCAGCACCAAAAAAATAAAACAAACAAAGAAACAAAAAACCAAATAGCCAGTGGCCTAGTACAATTTATATCTAATAATAAAATGAAGGATAGTTTCTTGCTCATCCATTCACTCATTTAACAGATACCCAAGTAACTCACCTTTGGCAAACACTACAGTGTCAAGAGTGAGCAAAGGCAGACATGGTACTTCTGACATGGTATGTAGCTACTCTGACTCTCCAAAGACAGGGAAAACCCAAATGTTCCTGAATGTCAAGGCTGCCAAAACTCTTTCTAAGCTTCTTATGCCTAGATTTGATACAGATCCAAACTTGACACTCAAATTGGTCTAGAACATATCTCAGGGTAATTAAGATGTTTCTGAAAGCCCTTTTTTGGCTTGCAAAAAACATATTTATTATAGATTCTCTTTTCAAGGCCTTTCTAATTTGTTTATCCCAGCACAAAGGTATTTTTTCTTTTTTAAAAACTTTATTATTTTTAGTACATATTTGTCATACATACTGATCACGTTCATCAATATATCTTAATTCTTTTTTTTTCTTGCTTTATTTTATTTTATTTTGGGTGCTGGGGATCTAACTCAGGGCCTTACACTTGCTAAGCAAGCACTCTACCACTGAGCTTAGTCCACAACCCTTAATTCTTCTTTTTAAAGGAATTCTAAATTGTAAGCAGTCCCAGAATACGAAACCCAGGTCACAAGCACGATGAAATTAAAAAGCTAGCAAACATGAGTAGAAATATAGACCCAAATTCTAATCCTAAAAGTGCTATTTTATGACCTTGGGCAAATCACTTAACCTCTGATCCTCATTTTCCTTACTTACTGGAATAGTATTCCAAAAAACAACTACAATGCCAATAGGAAAGTTTCTATCGCAACATTCTAAAAAGGCTCTAGAGTATTTTAGATTTCTATGCCAATTTGGTACACATTTACTGCAAATTTACTAAAGAATTCTACATAGTATTAATAATTACGTAATTATTTTGGCAACAGGCTTTAACTAAATTATTTTCACAGAATTCAGAGTTTAGAGGGAATCCTAAGAGGCCATTTAGTTACATGAAGATCATTCTTGCTAGCCAATCATATTATATGATTGTCTAATCTATTTTATGAGGTTTATCCCAAGAGTAAAATCCAGCTATCTCCCTTGGTTGACTAATCAAGTATTCGATAAACATCATTATTGAGCATTTCTTCCGTATGTGTAACCTAACACTCATAATGCAGCTTAAGCACATTTCTTTTAGCTTTGCCCTGGAGAGAAGAGAAATAGTGGTTGGGATTCTCTTTTAACAATGTTTCATAGCTATGAAAAGATAATTAAATTACAATCTCAGCCTTCTAAGCAAAGCGAATATTTTCAATTCTGGATTTCTATGATCCTATGAGTAGTATATCACAAATACCACAATAGAAACAACCAGAAATCTTTTTTTTTGCTTCTTTTTTTTTTTATTAGTACATGTTTGCAATTCACACAGTTTACAGTCATCTTGGGGAGCAGTTACATGTACAAATTACAGCTGTTTTCCTCTAATTTCCTTTCCCTGAAACAACCAGAAATCTTAATCTACTTTCGGGAAACCCATTTGGGACTCCTCCTGTCTCTCAGGAAGCTATTCCTATTCCCCATTCTATTACCTATCCCTATTCCCCAATAAATTCTCCTACTCTTATAAAAAAAAGAAAAAGAAAATCTCACCTACTTTCTATCAAAGACATATTAGAAAGTAAATCACATCCTTTCTCAAATATAAATTAAGATCACAGTGATTAAAAGTAACTGAAACTCAGTGAAATTAGGTATCATGCATGGTATGAAAACTAGTTTTCTGAAACAAGTTTTAAAAAAATGCCATTCAGTGAATCACCTTTTTCAAATGCTAAAGAAGACAAGAAGCATTACAATACAGAGAATGTTCACAGCAAGGTTGGTATAGACAGGTCTCAGAAATCTTAGTGTCTGTATCAACTGTACATATTTATTTTAGCCACTCACAGAAATCTTCACATGGCTTGGGGGGTGCACCACAGTGAATACTGACTCTTCTCTTAGACAATTTAGGTTTATTGCTTCGAGTCTTTAAGTACAGGCGGTTGTTGGTTCTCAATAATGTAGGACTTTCCATTTGTAGGCCTAATACTTGCCTAAAAGGTTATCACAGTACTCAGGGATAAAGAGACCTAGAAACGATTTAAACAAATGTCAGGTATGGGCTAAACAAAAGGCAGAGTTTGAGGATTTTACATTGGTATTTCGTGGCTTTTCTGCATAATTTTCTTTTGATTTAATGATTTTGGTAAAACTGAGAAAAACAGCACAGATATTACTAGATAGCCATTGGCAAGTGCATGTTTCAGGCTGACAATGACATTAAATAACCCCAAATTTTGCAGTCATAAAAGGTATTCCAGTTGTCTCTGGAGAAATTACTTGCCTGAAGACATACCGGTAGTTAGTGGCAAGCTAGACTGTCCTCCTGACTCTAAATCCAATATAATACTCTTTTGCACTCTTTTTCTTAATGTTTAAAAGTTATAAAAAGGGAAAAATCCACACGAAACGATGAATTCTTATGTTATACGACTTATCTCAAGTAAAACATTGATAGTCAAATGCTATTCTGTACCTCTTCCCTGAGCACCTTGCCATTTGACGTCAACAATTTAAAATTGAATTTCCTGTATATCATTTTTATGCATTTCCACATAGATGTATAAAATATATATTTCTGAGAAGTACATAGAATTGTTTTGGCTATAAACTTTATATAAATTGTTCCACTGTGTGTGTACATGCACATGTGCAAGCCCACACAAGTGATCAAAAATAAGGTGAATGCTTAAATAAGAATAAATTTATTACAGTAAAAGACATATTGCTAAAAGTGATGGGATAAGCATATTCAAAGAGAGGAAAAGTATTTTGAGGGAGATTGGTGGCAATGTATCTATTATTGTAATAAATTTTTAAAATTTAAACATGCACCATAGTTTGTGATCACCTCTTGATCAAACATTTATGTACACCTTTGTGAAATAAAAATATTATGGTGTATCCTCATCCACCTTATTTGCCAGATCTTGAACCACGAGACTTCTGGCTCTTCTCCAAAGTCAAAATGATTACGAGAGGTAAATGTTTTGAATTGATTCAAGACATTGAGGCAGCCACGGTGGAACTAAAGACATTAATGAAAAGAAGACTTCCAGAATTGCTTCAAAAAGTGGCAAGAATGATGGAAATAATTGTATTCGAAGCAAGGGGGGGGAATACCTTGAAGGGGATTAATGACAGTATGTCTTTTACTGCACTAAATTTTTTCGAATTTAAAAACTCGCCATAGTGTTTGATCACACCTCATATTCTTGTCTTTCTGCTCAGAAATGCTTCTGATACTCATCTATATTGATCTGTATGGCTCTAGCTTTCATTTTTTTTTTTACTAGATAATATCCCACTGTTTAAATATAGCATAATTTATTCATTCCTTACTCCTAGAGATTTGTTTCCAATTTATTGCTCTTACTAATAATATACTTTGAAAAATACATTCACATGCATGTCTTCTTCTTTTGGGGGGAGAGGTGTTGGGATCCAACTCAGGGCCTTGTGCTGGCAAGGCGAGTACTCTATCCACTGAGCTAAATCCCCACCTCCTGCATGTCTTCTGATTTGACATGAGAGAATCTTTCTAAGAATGAAAAGCTCTGGTTCATAGGTTACACATATCTTTAATAGATAGTGACATATTGGTTGTACCCATTTACGCTCATACTGGAAAATGAGCATAAATGTTCTACATTCGATGTTCTGCATTCTAGTCAAAAATTAGAACTGTCACATCTGGTGATTTTCATAAACCTGACAGGAGTGAAATGTTAACTTCGTGGTATAAATTTGCATTTTCCTGATTATTAGTCAGAATTCTAATTTTGCTATGTTTCTTGGTCACTCATTTTTTCCATTCTGAGTTATACGTATTCAAACCATTTTTAAAGTGACTTTCTTTTTAAAGAGTGATTTGAGAAGTTCTTTATACATTGAGTGACAATTCTTTATAAGTTGTAGGTGCTGCAAATATTGTCTCTCAGCTTTTGTATTGTCCTTTCAAACTTTATTTGTGCTCCTCCTATGAATAGAAATTTTAAAATGTAATGTGTCTAATTTATCAACTTTTTAGGTTAGATGTGATGCATGGTCTATTTTAATTTTCTTACTGCAAAGTCTTAAATACATTTTCTAATACTTCTACCCCAAATTTATTTATTTATTTATTTATTTATTTATTTATTTATTTAGGGGGAGAGGGCGCTGGGGATCAAACTCAGGGCCTTGCGCTTGCTAAGCAAGCACTCTACCACTTGAGCTAAATCCCCATTTCCTTTCTACCTAAAATTTAAAAGATGTTATTGAATGTTCTTTTTATTGCACTACAGTTTCCATTTCAAAGAATGTAGTGCACACAGGAAATGTGTTCTTCATTCTCTAGCTGTCAGGCCATGCTCTGGAAAAAAGGGACAGATCAAAAGTTTGGCTCAGCAAGGACATCCTTCTATCTAATTTGGAATTGTGTATGACTTTCCATGTATCCACAAGTTTCCACAGCACGTTCAGGTGCAGCACGGTTCTTACACTGGCAACTGTGCCAAAGTCACAGAAAACCTGGTGTTTTAGAAATCTGTTTAAGAGTAAGTTCTCAAACATAGTTTCCTTCTAGGAAGAACAAATGATTGGATGGCTGAACAGACAGCTTGCCTAGAATGTGCAAGGCCTTGGATTTGATCCTCCGCATGGCAAAAGAAAATGAAGCCAAAAAATGATGTTCAGTATAGAATGAATCCTGTACAAAGAAAACTTACTCTCCTAAAATGTAAAGAATTTCTCTAATTATATTAAATTTTTGGTGAGGAATAGATTAAGATAGCAACTATCACAACATACTATATGTCTAGGTAATAGAATTTAGGCACTGTTTTCTCTTGCATACTTTTTCCAGCTCTTTCTCCTTATTCACCACCGTCTTGCCTGGCTTAGATTATTGAAGTTTGTTTCATGCCCAGAGACCCACTTACTCCATGGATAGCCCCACAAGCTTTTTAAAATGTATTGATCCATTTTCCATTAGTAAAATGAAATGTTTGAACTGGGTACTTATAAAGTAAAGGTGTCTATTTAGCTCACAGTTTTGGAATCTGAAAGTCTAAGATCAGGGAACCTCACTGATTTGGACTCAAGAGAAGGCTTCCTTGGTTCAGTCACACCATGTTTGAAGCCATCCTAACGGGAGAGGGTATGATCACGTGGAAGGACAAGCTAGAGACAAATTGAGATTGTGAGGGAATGAGATTAATCGTGAGAACAAACTCCCATGACCTAACAACCTCCACTAAGCCCACCTCTTAAAGGTCCCATCATCTCTTAAATCCACCGTGCTAAGGGTCAAGCTCCCAACACCCGAAGCCTTGGGTGACAAATCACATCCAAAGCACAGCAATTATTTATGATATCTCCTGGTGTTTGGCAGCAATATTATAATCCAACAGAACCTCAAGTAGTCTAGTTTAAAAATTGATCATGAGACATGAGGTTATGTTTTTAATGATTTGGACAATCATATAAAAGGGAAATACTTTCAATGTTTAACAAATTAGTATTAAAATAAAATACATGTATTTTGGCTCAGAAATTTCACTTCTGGGAATTTCTTCCAAGGAAATAATTAAGGATACACAAAGATTTAGCTACAATTATGTTTATTGCAACACTCTTTGTATGAGAAAAATTCTAGGAAATTTCTGATGTCTAGCAGGAAAACATTATTAACTACGCCAAGTATTCATTCTATAAAATATTATGTAGCCTGCTTCTGAGCTCCAGAGTTTCACATCCAACTTTATACTCAAGAAATCTATCTGGGGCCTGGCATGGTGGTGCACCCCAGTACTCGGGAGGTTGAGGCAGGAGGATCGCCCATGAGTTCGAGGCCACCCTGAACTACAAACCAAGTTTTTTTGCCTCAAAAAACCAAACCAAATCAACCCCCCCACCGCAAAAAAAAAAAAAAAATCTAACTGGGTATCAAAAGGAGAACTTCTGCTCTCCACTCTTAGCAAATAACACCAACTGCTATCAAGTTCTCCAAGCCAGAAACCTAGAAGCCATCTTTGGCTTTTCTCCATCGATATCCCATGCAATGAATCACCTAGCCCTGTGTGTCTTACCTTCCAAATTTCTACTGAATGTAGTTTTCAGCGTCTTCCCTGCCAACAGCCTAGTCTCACCTCATCTCACTAGCTTTCTCGCCGTCTCCTCACATTTACTCTAGGCACCTAAAGCATTCGCTATACTGTAGCTAGAGGGATCTTTTAAAAATTCATAACTACTAGTTAAAAAAACGAAAAGATCTGCAGTTCAATTAATAGTATTGTATCAACATCAGTTTCCTGATTTTGATAACTGTGCTGTAATTATTTGTTATCAACTGGGGGAATGTGTTTTTAAGGCCACACTGGAACTTTCTTTACTACCTTTCACATTTCTTGTGAGCTTAAATTATTTCCAAACAAATATCTGAAACAAAATTTTTTTTGAAACAAATGTAAGTGTGAAGTTAATCACAATATCCCCTATTTAAAGTCTTTCAACAGCTTCCCACACTGATTAACCTAAAGGCCAAAACCCTCACTAGCATGATATTCTGTAGCATCTAAGTTCTGCCTACATTTCACACCTAGCTCTTTAACGTGCTCCTCTCTGAGTTTTAGGTACTTGGCATATCAATCTTCGAGTCCTTCGAATACAGCATGCTTTTTATGCCACACTTTGTGCTGACCAGAATCTATCCTGCTTACTCTCTTCTTTGCCTAGTTAACTATTACTCATCCTCCATATGTCAACTCAAGCATTCCTATGTAAGAAGCATTCAATAAATAATTGTTGACTGAATAAATGTAGCAAAGACAAGTTGAAACAGTGAACTTCTCACCAAGATACATGTAAAGATGTATTGGCAGACACTATTGGTTTTCTCCACACAGCAGCCAATCTGCTCTCTCTACCCCAACTTTCTCACACTTTCCTTAATGCTAAACCTCACCTAAAAATACAAGATACTAGATTTTTCAACTTCCTTTTCAGCTAGGGTATGAGCAAGTGGTCGGGTACAAACACATGGCTGTTTGTTTTAAAGGTAGTTCACTTCTAAGAATGGGTTTTATAACTAGTGCAGAAAAGGGGTAGCATAGCAGGCCTGGTATTGATATACTTATAAAGATCTCCCCACAAGTGTGACATTAGGCTGGCATCTGAGAGTTTGTTTCTGTGCATGTGTTCCTCCATCTCTAACTTAAAAGAGTGGCTCACTGTACCTGGAGTATTTATACAATGTGGCAGGTATGCAACACCTACTTTCATTTTGCTAGGTCTGAAAATTTTGGTATGTGTCATGTGACTAACCCCAATGAAAACCATGGGTTCTGGGTCTTCCGTGGACTTCAATGGGCATAAATATAGCACAAGTGCTGCTATAATTTTGTTGCTTAGGAATTAATTATGCCCTGTGTACCTCTGCTGATACAGGGCCCTTGGAAGATTATGCCGGCGTTCCTTTAGACAGCCTCATGTACATTTTCCCCTTGCAGATTTTTAATTTTTCATCCTTTAGCTGTAATAACACTGCATGAGTACTACACAGGAGTCCTCCTAGTGAATCTCTGGATGCGGGAGTGCTCTTGGGGAGCCTTGACACATTAACTATGGGCACAATTCTGTGGGGACATAACACCTGAAGCAGCAACAAAAAAATTCCCACCATTAGGGGGACATAAGCTGACATGCAAGAGACAGTAAAAGAAAAAGATAGAAAGCAACTGGATCCTTGATGGTATAACTGACTTGGAATTTCTCAACTCTAGAACCATCTGAGGGGTATTATAGGATAGAACAAAATCCAATTTTTAAAGTCATTTGGATTTGGGTTTCCTGCTACTTGTAGGCAAAGAAGTTTAATGGAGAACAATGATACAGTGTGATGAAATGCAGATTGCATCTCATTTGAATTTCCTTTCAATCTACAGGTATGCCTTTTCTTTTGTGAAACACAAGTACCCCTAAAAAGATGTCAATCAATTTTTTATAGAATCATTGTTTGCCTACTGCCATACATTATACTTTTATTAAATGTAGCTTTAATTTCTGATCGACTTTCAATTTGATATCACATTTATTTTCTCTCTTATCCCTCTTACGGTGATTGAGAATATAGAATTTTGGAACCAGGCTTCCTGAGATCAAATGTGAACTCTATCAAATACAAGCTGGATAAATTAGACCTGTTACTTTACCTCTCTGTGCTTCAGATTTTTTTTATATGTAGAATTATAATAATATGCTTCTCACAAAATTGAGTTTTATGAGAATTAAGTAAGCAAAGCATTAAAAAAGGAGGGCTTAATACTACTATGTAAGTATTTCCATTATTTTCTTATTCCTATCTCCAAGACTTCCTGAAGTATCTCTAAATTCTATTAGGTTCTTAAATATAATGTATTTTCCAATTTTGTACATTCAAACTTTGTTTAAAATGACCATGGATTGATATTTGTTGAAGTCTGATGTTCTGTACATATATTATACTAATACACCTGTGCATATGTTCGAATTTTCTATACTGAAAAGTAAAAAAGCATAAAGGATGAGCATGTTCCCTGGCATAAGTTAAGCAGAATCATATATCTTCTGCAACGGCAATATATGAAGAGCGAAACACTTTTCTTCACTCATCACAACTACTTGCATTGGCTATTTAAGGAGGCATATATGTGAAAATACTACAAAATTCAGAGCATGTGAGGTAACCAAAAATAAATCATGAGAAAATTAATGGCTGCTAAAATTTATAATTCATCCAAGAAATTACACAGGGCACTTTGAACTGTAGATGAACAGCTAGCACCAGTGATATGGTTAAATACGACAGTATGGAGTAGACCATTGACAAAATTTTCTCTACTTACTCTAAGAAGACAGGCACTGGTTAATGTGAAACATATTAATCTGCAGAAACACTCGGAGCTGAGAAAAATGACAACGAAAAATGGTTGCTAGGTGATTCATTCTCTGTTTTGTCATACGTTTGGACCCAAATAGTCTTAGGTATGCTATACACATCAAGAGACTCCTGGCAGCAGGCAATATCAGTCATTGACTTGGTCATGCACTGGATGTTCTTCATTAGTGTGCTACCAACTGAAATAGGATTAAATAAATGATGTAGCTAAGCAAATTAATGAGTAAAAGTAGGCTCCAAACATAGTCATTTCACTCTCTTTCTATATATATTTCTCTCTCTCTTACACACACATACACTCAGACACACAGATATTTTGACAAAAGGGGATTTAAGATTCATCTCTTGGCACAGTTCCTATTAATAGGTGGCAATTATATATTTTCATTCACAAATTTATGTCCAATACAAATCTGAGCTATTAGGGTTTGATGAGATGATTTAGTTATGTAGCCACCACAATGAGAAGCCAAAAAATCTAGAAGATACTCAAAATGTGTTAATAGAATAATTTTTGAGCTGGGTGTGGTGGCGCACGCCTCTAATCCCAGCACTCAGGAGGCTGAGGCACGAGGATCGCCATGAGTTCAAGGCCAGCTTGGGTCACATAGTGAGTTCAAAGTCAGACATATCTGCATAGTGAACTCCTGTCTCAAAAACAAAACAAAAGAAAAAAGAATAAACTTAGAAAAACATCTAAATGATTTTAAAACAGGCCAGGTAAGAGGAAAACCTAAATTCATGTTAGATTCCACATTAATACATTGTTTTTGACACTCAACAAATTATAAAGTGTTTCTTTTCCTTGAATGTCCCCTCTTCATTTAGGAAGGATTTCCCATCAGTCACCTGGGGTGGTAAACTATACTAGTATAGATCACATATCTATCTTGCAAATCTATTAGAAGAGATTATACAAGTGTAACTCAAAAAGTAGATACAGGGGTTGGGGATTTAGCTCAAGTGATACAGCACTTGGCTAGCAAGTACAAGGCCCTGAGGTCAGTCCCCAGAACCGAAAAGAAAGAAAATGAAAACAAAAGTAGATATGTTTTAAATAGAACAATACAAAGAAGGATTCAGATAGAACATTAATTAAAAAAAAAAAAAACAGAAGAAAAGCTAAGATGGAATAATACTACAGAGACCAAACAACAGATTCAAGAAGGAGGTACATTAAATACATGAAGAATAAGAATTGAGTAAGAATCAATAGGTTTTGGAATTTGGCCTGCAATTACTGTGACAATAGTTTTAATAGAAGAGTGACAGTGGATAGCAAGGAAATAGACACAGCTGGTCCAGAGCACTCATTTGAAAAATCTGCCCCAAGCAATCTGACATGACTTTGTTGGCTAGTAGCTCTGCTGATCTCACAAATCCCTTTGCTTGCTCGGTTTGTTACTACCTCTGGTTCTGCGAAGGAACATGAGTAGAGCGTATCTCTCACTCAGATTCACCAAACGTCCCTTCTGCCATTCCAAGATTTCCAACTCCTTCAGGAAACCATCCATATTGCATTGAATGAGAAATAGTTCGTTGCTTTGCTCAAACTTTTCATTCCAATCACACTAGTATATTTATTCACAGTCCCACTATGTTTAATTTTAAGGTAAGTGATTTATAACTGATGTTAATTCCTTATTGTGTAACAATTTACTGATTACTGATATATTTACACTTGTTACTTATTAAAGGAGGACTTGGACTCTGAAGAACATGACTTCTAGTGATGTGATGAATGATGTATGGACTAGAATTTTTTGATTTGGCCTCAATTCATTCTTTACAAGAAATAACCTTGCAGTACAAGTGAGGAAAGGAGAAAATATCCCATGTCAGTCGCTCATACATCTTGGGAATATGTATATACATGTTGCTTTGTTCTCGTAATAGTTTGAGAGTTCCGGTGAGTTGCATGTTAGATGCTTTATCAAATTATTCAGTCTCCCTCTTGGTCGGCTTCAAAGATCTTTTCATCAGTTAATTTCCAACAGAGAAGCCAGGCACCATATGTTTCATTGGCTTGTTCCCTAACCTAGGTCTGCGATTTCTTTCAATAAATTTAAAACAGAACTCTATCCCTGGGACACCTTGATTAACATATCCTCCAGGAATAAAGCTCCTCTATAATGAAATTGGCCCTGCTTAAAACAAACAACACTATATAATCACACGAAGCAGCACTAATGTGCCTTGTGGAATACAGTTGCTAAGCTACACATTTGTGTGACCACGCAGGACCAAAATAACTTCTAGGCAAGGTTCCTCAAACCCTCCCCTCCCTGAAGTCCCAGACTCCTTACTAACTGTTTAATGTTTTCTAGAACATTTAATGCTATTTGTATAAAAACAATTGATGGGAAACAAAACTATTCAAAAGCCAAAAAATTAAAAAAAAACAAAAAAAACAAGTTTCGTGCATTACTGACTCACATTTCTACTCTTCCCTCCATTCACTCATCCCTATCATAACGGCATACTTCATGAGCAATCCTGCTACCTCGTAAAAAAAAAAAAAAAAGTTCTCATACCAGCTGTGACAGTTAATTGCAGAGTCAACTTGAATGAGTAATGCCTAGCTGATTGGTTTAGCACAGTTCTGGGTGTGTCTGGATAATGGATTTTCTAAAAAGGAAAGACCCACCCAGGATGTGGGTGGCACCAACCAATCGGCTTATAGATTGAATGGAATAAAAGGGGGAAAAAAGAAGTCTTGCTTCTGCTTCTTTGGAGGAGCTGCGGTCTTCGCCATAGCTTTAGATGTCTGTCTCCAGGTTCCTAGCGCAGATTCTTCAGCCTTCCAATGCAAACCCTTCCGCTTCCCTATTTGTACTTCCCTATATGTATTCCGTATAGTGATCTCTAGGTCTTCAACCTTTGGCTGGATCCTCCAGGTCTCCAGTGTGCACATACCCTTTCTGCATTCTTTCACCCCTGACTCTATGGGGGAACACTGGAAGCCTACTTTTTAAAAAAATTACATTTGTTCCTCAAGTAAACCATACCTGATAGTCTAGCTTTTTATACATCTAAGTATTCCAGTCTGTATTTGGCTAGTAGAAAACAACCAGCAGTTGACTTCGCCGTAACAATTTCTAGACACAAAGTGAGCACTGTACATTACTCCAAGACTTAGCATCTATCTTATCCCCCAGCTCTATTCCTTCCAAACTCCCTCCTCAACTCATTTGGGGAGGAGGGGGGCGGCGTGCTGGAGATTGAACTCAGGGCCTTGCACTTGCTAGGGAAGCGCTCTACCATTTGAACCAAATCCCCAACCCCTCGACTCATTTTTAACTTGAAAACTGAATGATGCCCTTCCTGTACAATGATATTGGGACAGATAGATAGATATTCCATTTTCTGAGATATCACATTTATTGGTACTTAATATTTACCTTTTTGGGTATTTTTGCTATTTGTCATAACAATAAGTCATCTTCTCTTTTTAAAGTCATGTAATCTCTCTCTAGCAGATACACTCGTATGACTAGGATATTGGTCATACAGATATACTTTGTTTTAAGGAACCATAGGACACTTATGAGAGACATACAAACAGTGCAAATAGGAGAATTCCTCTATTTAGTCGACTTCTCTAAGACATTCAAAACATAATGAACTTCTATTTAATAATAATACTTATAGCTTAAAACAGTGACACATGTTTATAAACCTAGCTACTCAGGAGACTGAGGCAGGAGGACCATAAGTTCAGGCCAGTATGAGCAACTTAGCTAGACAGCTCCCCCCCAAAAAAAATTAAAAGGGATGGGGGCTGTACCTCAGTGGAAGAGCACTCCTGGGTTATGACTAATTACCCCTCTTTTTTTAAAAAAAAACCACCATAAAATTAGTTTGAAAACTCTTTTCTGTACAAGTCAACTTAGTAAATGTTTCAGGCTTTATCATTCCTAGTTTCTGGAATAACTATACAACTCAGCAGCTGGAACGCAAAAGTAACCAAAAACAATATGCAAATGAATGACTGTACCAGGGAATCAGTACAACTTTGTTTCTATACAGATAACAATAACAGGTGTTCCCTAGGTTGTACAGAGATTAGAACTCTCATACACTGCTGCTGGTTGGCTAAGAAAAAGTTAAACAAGGAATTACCTTCCATATCATCCATAATCTTACTCCTGGTTGTATACACAAAAGAAATGAATACATAAGTTCACACAAAAATTGGTATGTGAATATTCACAGAATAGAAGTATTATTAGTCATGACCAAGAGTCTGAAACAACCCAAATGTCCATCAACTGTTGAGCAAAAAAATAAAATGTGGTATTTTCATACAATGGACTATTATTCAGCCAACGGAAGGTATTAAGTAGTTATGCATGATACAATACGGATAAACCGTAGCCAGGCTTGATGGCACACACCTGTAATCCCAGCACTCAGGAGGCTGAGGCAGGAAGATCAGTGCCAAATTTGAGGCTAGCCTGGGCTACATAGTGAGTTCAAACAATGGCAATAGCAGCAACAACCATATGAATGAAACTTGTAAACTCTATGGTTAAATGAAAGAAATAAACCACAAATGACTGCATAGTGTATGATTCCATCTATATAAAACGTCCATCACTGACAAATCTATAGACATAGAAAGTAGAGTAGTGGTTGCCAAGTGATGGGGAAATTATGGGAAAAGAGACAGTGGCTACTAATTTGTGTGGGGTTTCTTGTTGGGGTGATAAAAATGTTCTAAAATTCATTGTGGTGATAGTTGCCTAATTCTGTGAATACATTAAAAACTGTGTAACTCAAATGAGTGAATTTTATGATTTATGAATTATACCTCAATAAAGCTGCCATTATGAAACATTTATCTACAAAAACAGGCTGTGGGTTAGATTTGGTTTGAAAGCTTTTGCTCTTTAGGATAAAGGTGTAAGTACTCTTAGAGATATTATTTATATTAAATACATATGACACATATGTAAATGATTTAACCTGTTTAAGATTTATTAATCATTGTATCTTTCATTTAAAATGCTATAAAAGGGTTAGATGCACAAATCTTTCTGAACAAGGCATTTATTCATACATGCATATACATGTATATATATAATTTATTAAGGCAAGTATTCGCAAGTTTGGTTTCTATCTTTAAACCACGTGTTTTATCAGTTCTTGGTAGTCAACTTGCACCATGGCCATGTAAGGCTCTACTACTTTATGACCTACTCAGGTGACCACAACTATGCCCAATCAGTACCTGTCTATTGTTGTTTTTTCTTTCTTTTCCTTTTATTTCTTTTTTTTCTGGGGGAGGGGAGATAGGGTCTTGAAATGTACTTCAGGCTGGTCTTGTGTCACTATGTAGCCCAGGCTGGCCTTGAACTTGCAGCAATCCTGCCTCAGCCTCCCTAGTGCTGGGACTATAAGGCATGCACCATCATGCTTGGTTCTACTGTGATTTTGAGGTGAATTTTCACATAACGTGAATTAACCATTTTATGTTATACAATTCCATGACATTTCCTACATTCATAATGTTATATAAACACTACTTATATCTGATTCCAAAATATTTTCATCACTTCCAAGGGAGATCTCATGCCCGTTTTGAATACTCATTTCCTATTCCTACCCGCTCACCCCCACCTCCTTCCCTAGAAATCGCTAATGTATTTTCTCTCTATATGGATTTGCCTATTCTGGATGTTTATTTAGTGTGAATGGAATCATACAATATGTGAACTTTTCTGTTCGTCTTCTTTGACTTGGCATGTTTTCAAAGTTTATCCATGTCATAGCATGTGTCGGTGCTGCGTTCCTATTGATTAGTCACTCATCCAGTAATGGACATTTCCATTGTTTCTATTTTCTGGCTATTGTGAATGCTACTGCTACCTACATTTGTATTTAAGTATTTGAATACCTGTTTTCAATTTTTAGAGTTATATGCCTAGGAGTGGAATTGCTGGATCACATGGTGATCCCGTGTTTATCTTTTGGGGCAAATGTCAGCCTGTTTTCCACAGTGTCTGTACCAGTTTACATTCCAACTAACAATATCTAAGGATTCCTATTTCTTCTCTGAATCCTTCTCAATACTTGTTATTTTCCATTTTTAAAAATTTTACAGGCATGCTAGTAATGTACAAAGTGATTTTGATTTGCATTTCCCGAATGACTAATGATGCTATACAGCTTTCTATGTGCTTGTTCAACATTTGTATATATTCTCTGGAGAAATATTACTGCCTGTTTTGTAAATATAATATTGGTAGGCTTTTTCTTTGTGTATTTTGTCTTGTTTGTAATGTGGTGGATCGAACCCAAGGCATTGTGCACATTAGCAAGTGTCGAACCACTGACCTACATCTCTAGTCCAGCTACTACACAACCATGCTCATTTATTTATGTACTATCTATGGAAACTCATCCACCAAATCAGCAGAGTTTAGTATTTCTGACAGAAACCTAGAGTCCAAAAATCTCAAATGATTCATTCCCTGGCCCTTTTCAGAAAATATTTGCTAAGCCCTGAGGTAGAGTTTGTACCAGCAAATTGCAGGAAGTGTTTTTACTTCATCATCCTAGAGTCTCATGGATCATTTGTTGGTGTGCCCTGTTCCACTGCTAGGAAAACTTGGGGTAGCAAGACTCATGCTCAAACAAGAGGTTGCCCTACCTACCATTCAAAAGTAAAGAACAGCCAGACCTCTTATACTTTGTATGAACCAATGATTATTGTACCTAACAGATGGAATAAAAGCCCAAGGAACCCTTCAATTATTGAGAACACGTAATATATAATCAAGGCTTATCACAAGAAGTTTTACAAGGTGTATTTAGCAACTTCTTAAAGAAAGGAAAATGAAGGGGCAATCAAAAGCCAGAACTGTCTACATAGACTATGGAGAAGATATTTAAAAAGTAATTCCTGGGATTCAGACTCTTTTTGGGGATGGTGGTGCTGGGGATCAAACTCAGGGCCTTGTACTTGCTAGGCCAGCACTCTATCACTGAGCTAAACCCCCAACCCCTGTGTGATTCGGACTCTTAAACCTCTATTGGTATAAGATTTAGGTCACTATGACTGTTTAGGAGTCTGGCTCATCCTTTGCCTCCAGTTACTTTTTCATCAATCTATAATACTTGGAAACAATAGTAAACCATATTTCCTGTTATTTATCTGTAGGTACAGAGATTATTGTTGGTGCCAACAGCTTGAACTGAAATTAATGAAACCTCGACTATATTTAGAGAGCTTCGACCTGCCAGTATTCCTAAAATTCCAGCATATTAACTTGAATCTTGGTATTACACTGCTCTAGTCAAGTGAAAACACCACTGGAACAACTTAAAAATTCAACATTACAAAAAAGGTTTGAATCAAAAGATAAACTTCATAAAACTCAAGTAAATATGGTCATTATACAGATTTCACATAAACAGGAATTTAAACTTTGTTGTAAGAAATCAGCAGTGTCTGTTTGTGTACGAATAGTGCATTTAAAATTCATTTGCTAAAGAAAAGTATAAGCTTGTGTTCAAATACTCTATATTCAATGTCCCCATGCACTGCTAGCAAGTTTCTCTGACATGCTAATTTATCTCCGATGTTACAAAATTATGTTATTTTATACTTAAATTTATAATTTTGTAATTTATACTTCAGTTTATAATTTTAATAATTTTGGTGGAAATTCCACAAACGTTTCCCCCATGGAAATCATAAAGCATCACAAGTAAAATAATATTGTCTTGCTCAAATCTCTAATCACATCACAGAACACACGAGAAAGTGACAGGGCTGCTTGAGAGAGCATAGTGAAAAGGATACAGTCAGAGATAAAAAAGGACTAGAGAGGGATTAAACAAATTCTATGAGTCAGTAGTTACCTAGATAATAGGGTTTTTTCAAATTTTCAAATTGGTTTATGAAATACACAGGTTAGATGCATGCACTAAATCTATTGTTAATAATTTCTAAAACACCAAATGAAAAACTACATAAAATTACACTAATCAGAGTTCTATCTACTCAATAATTTCGAAGAAACATAGTTGAAAAATCAGAGTGACCCTTTGTAAAGGTGTAACTTGTCATGGTTTGTGGTCACTCTATTGAACTACAGAGGAACTGTAATCAAAATACTCACCCACTCATCCCAACATTCCTTAGGGATCTCCAGAAAAGTGCCAATAAGTGAGTTTAACCCCCAGACTTGTTAAGTGCATGAAACTTGTCTTTTAAAAAGGTGAAAGAGAGCTGGGGAGTTAGCTAAGTGGTTAAGAGTGCTTGCCTTGCAAGCTCAAGGCCCTGAGTTCAATCTCTGGCACCAAAAAAAAAAAAAAAGAAAGAAAGAAAGAAAGAAAGAATCACCAGAAGACGCTGCCATAAGCTAATAGGGAAATGGCTCATAGTTTTTGAAGAAGAAAACAATTCCTGACTAAAAAGCATTTGAAATTTTTCAGAGATCAATTTTCCTGAAGAAATAAACTATGCAAAGGATAATAAGAAATATTTAGATTTTCAGTTATTTTCAACGGGTATTTTCCAGAACACCAACACACAGAAGTGCTTTAGGGGTTCAGTCAAAATGTAATCAAAACATGTAAAAATTTTAAAAGCTGCAATAAAAATTAAGAACCATATATAGCACTCCACACACAAATACACGTACCTAAATATGTTACATACTAAATGCATACTGATGAAGATTACCTACTCCTTAACTTCTTTCATCATATCAAATAGTGTTTGCTGAAACCACAGGAAAAAAACCTTCTCGTGTTATATATTTAATCCACCCAAACAGGTTGAGGAAGGTCACAGCTCACCTTTTATTCAGGGCTACTTGTTTCTATTCATATAAAATTGTAAAAACATGTACAATTGCATAGCATATGTGCCTAAGCCTTGTCTGGCATTCAATTGAGACTGTGCACATATGTTCAACTGTGTGAAAAAAAAATTGCCGTATTGCAATACCATTTATACACTTCTGAATTTGAAGATTTTTCTTGAACTGTTGTTTAAAAATGAGTACTTGTCAGATACTGTAATGATTCAACTTTAAATGTTTCCTGCTAGTCTTCTATTAAGCTTTGGGATTAGTTAATTAAATAATAATCTATGAGTATAAGATAAATTATTAAAATTCATTGCCATTTAGAGTTACCTATATGAATCAAGATTTTCTTTATGCTATGCATCAAAAACCAAAATAGAAGAATATAATAGGTGTTGTAGCAGGTACAAGATGTAACTATTGTCTATGAGCTCCTTAGGTTGAATTATGGTGTTCTTCAAAGCAATTGTATTTAAAGCTCATAACATAATAACAAATGGTAAAAGTTGGCCTTGTAAATTATACCATCTAGGTACATGTTTGTATAGATAATGGGGTATATTTGGTGAGCAATTATACAAATGACTCATTGTGCTATGTTCTGAGTTAATTGGATGAGCTTAAAAGGAACATCAGAGTATTTCCAGAAGATATCAAATTTGTGTACTTCTTTGTCTAAAATAGTTTTCACAAATGCAAAGGAATTTCTCAAGAACCACAAATTAAAGATATTATTCTCTACCATACTATTACATAAATACGGGAGATAAAATAAGGAATATTATACGTAGCTCAGGGGCCGCAGCTTAAAATAGTATGGAAATTGAGAATTGATTGAAGCCATTAGTACAGGTGGAGAAAGGAATGCTGCTATAAAATAATAGTTTCAGAGGATGAATAGGGTCTCTTTAGTTCTGAAAAATGATGACAGAAATAGGATAGTATCAAAGTCATACTAGAACATGAGCAGCATGGGGGTGGTGAACCCAAACATGTCTGATGGAAAAATCAGGTTTGTCTGAAAAGTCAGAGATCCAATTTTAAGAAGACTAACAAAGAGAAAGGAATGCTTCTCATAGCAAGGAGTAAACTTAAGAGACGCACAGAAGATGGCTCACAATATGTATGTAAATGACTCTTTATGGGTTGAGGTTCATGGAAAATTGAGCCATAATACATTAAGGAAGAAGTAGAATTTAGAAAACTTATTCTGAACCTGGGAGGTTGGAGATACCAGGAACAATCACACCACTTTACAACCAATTTCTTAATGCTTCTATTCAATGCAGAATAATTGAAGGAACGCCTTGTAGAGGGACTAAATTTTCCACTTAACTGGATGAATAGATTTGAAAAATGAACAAAGACAACAACCAAGATGATTAGACTGATCTTCCAGAGACATTTGTATATTTAACCTTTCAAAGATAGTATGTCTGAAGAATTTCAGGCTGCACAGGCTCAGGGAAGTCTCGGGGTCAGAAACTTCTCCAAGCCACTGGTAGAAATTTATAGCTAGAACACTTTCACCTCTTTTTTGAAGATGGAATAATGGCTTACAACAACCAAAACCAGTTTTTTTTTAAAGACAAAATTTATAAAAATCAAAGGTTTTCAAGATCCTATACACCAGGTAGCAAAAGCTCCCAAAGAGTCTGGAAACAAATGAATTGAGTTCCACGTTTCGGCCAACTTATTGCTGTGAAAGGGTTTCCAAACTGCAGTATGATAAAGAATAACCCACTTAAGAGTTTGCCAGACTCCCCCAGTTGAGGAAATCCCAGATCAAAGGTATTTAAAGTTAACAGGACAGAGTACATACAAAAGAGACATACAAAAGAGAAGCAGGTACATGCAAAAATTTGCAAAATCAGTAATCTTCAAAGAAATGTAAATTAAAACCACAAGTTACCACATCACTCCACTAAAAATGGCAATATCAAAACAGCTAAAGGTAAAAATTATCCACAAGGATGTAGAGAAAAGAGTGATAATGTATATAACTATACTCATTATGGAAAAGAGTATGGAAGTTCCTTCAAAAGAAAAAATATACAATTTACCATTATCATTTAGTAATCCCTACTAGGTATATATCCAGAGGAAATGAAATCAATACGCTGATGTTACTGAAGCACTAGTTATGATAGTCAAGAAATGGAAACAACCACAGTGTCCACCAGCTGATGAATTTGGAAAGGAAATGAGATACATACATTGGCACCTTTGTTCACGGACTCAAGTTCCATGATTATGGTCACGAACCGAATTGGTGATGAGCCACGTCAAATTTCCCAATAAGGTTCTATGTAAATAAGGACGATTCATTCTGAACCATATTTATTTTTTAAACCACAAAAATATGAAACAAAATACCATACACTACAGTATGAAGAGAGAGAACACTAACCTTGGTTGAGGACAGGAAGGTGGGTGGAGACAAGCTTATAGTTTGGGGAAAGAGTCCCCCTCCATAAAGACATTGGAGAGAACTACTTCAGGGGCTTCCCCACTTGTATCTTAGCTGGAGGGTTAATTTTAACAACAACAAAAAAAATCTGTCCAATGTTACTTGTTTTTTCCTTCACTGCATAACCCTCTGGAAATGAGACCACCTTATCATTCATCAGATTCACTACTCAAACAGTTATGTTGGAGAATGCTTCTCAAAGAAATCCTGGCACTCGTTCCACATTTCCATTATGGATTTTATCACATCACTGCTAGCCTCCTCCCTGTCTTCCTCTTCCTCAGTGGAGTGCTCATCAATGAATGAGCGCCTTCTGCTGCTCACTTGAGTCCAGCAAGTTATTCCATCACCAGCCTCTCTGTATGGTCCTCAATAAGATCCTCTGTGTCTGCACCATTAATGTCCAGACCCTCACTCTTGCCCACGGACACAATCTCCTCCACTACCGGTGCATCGGCTCCTTCAAACTCATGCTCACACATCCCGCTACGATTTCCTCCAGGCTGAGTTTAAGGTCCAGGACATGACTTGACAGTGAGGTTCACACAGTGGAGGACACTGAAACGTTTCTTCCAGAACTCTTTCAGAGTCAAGGATGTCTCTTCAGTGACATCAAAACACCTGGTGAAGAACGTCTTTGTGTACAGCTTCTTGAAGCTGCAGATCACTTGCTGATCCAAGGGCTGCAGAAGAGGTATCACTTTGAGGGGAGGAATTTGACCATTATGAAGACATACTCAGGCTCCAACACATCTAACAAGGCTGGAGGGTGTGCTGCGGCACTGCCCATCAGAAGAAGGCACCTTTCAGGCAGTCGGTTATGTTGGAGCAGAACCCTCATTTTGTACCCAAGGCACATTATCATGGGTATGTAGTACTCTCATTTATTAATTATAATATTTCAGTTAATGAATTATTAATTTTAATACTATGAGTTTTAGTATATTAAACAGTGAGCACTTGACAGGAAAAATATCAAATAAAGTATTGAATTTTTTTTATTTCTATGAATATAAAATATTTCATAAATTCTTATAAATATATTTTATTTGAATGGGGGGATGCCGGGGATGAAACTCAGAGCCTTGTGATTGCTAGGCAAGTGCTCTGCCATTGAGCTAAATCTCAAACGCTGTATGAATTTTTTATGTTTATATTTATTGAGTGTTTATGAAAAATCATCAAAATTTTCCACAGACTATTTTTTGGTATACAAAGTCTAAAAAATAACAACAGAAACAAATGCCTACATGATCTACAATGAAAATACCAATAGAACTCCACGGCAAAAGTAATCTTCACATCAGCTATCACACCTAATGCCGCCTTCACACACGACAGTAGCATGTTCCACACACACGCATCACTTACACTGACAGCACATGTGTTTTGTTTCCTGGCCTTTTTGTAGGACATAGTTGACATCTAGCTGCTCTTGCTGTTTTGTTGGGAAGTTCTTACTATATCATACAATGTGTAGTGAACAGGAACATAAAATATCAGTAAAACTAAGTTTTTATATGTACTGCGAATGTAGGATAAACATCAATATTTTCACATCAGCCATGTATTTACTTACAAAACCTAAAAAATAACATCAGAAATAAACTCCTATGTGAACCACAATGTAAATACAAACAAAAGTCTACCACAGCAATAATCTTTGCTTCAACTGTGAGCCCCAAGGCAGTCTTCACACATGACAACCGCATGCTTCATGCACACGTCTTACTTACACTGATAGCATGTATTTTGTTTTCCTGTCCTTTTTTGTGGGGCACAGTTGACACTTTTGTTTTTCCTGTTGTCATAGTGGGTCTTTGTGATGCTGGGCCTGCATCTTCACCTTTCAGCTCACAAGTACACTGAACAATTTTTTGCATAGTTTTCTTGTGCCCTTGTTATTTTCTTTATAAACGATCCAACTATATTAAGTAAAACACAACACTGACCAATGGTTTGTGTTTTGAGCGACACCATAGTTGCTGCACAATTCATCAACAACATCTTTTCCACCTTCGGTTTTGTTGTAGGAAGTTCCCATCTCAGGCTTCAGTTTTGTGGGAGTTTCCCTGTCAATATGTCCATCACGGTGCAATGTTACATGTTGACATCAGCAGTACCAGTTTGTTTTTCTTTGCCATGTAAGAAGCCAATGTTACATCTTTCTGAAATCCAAAGATTGTACTATACAATTCTCTGTTTTGAAATTGCAAACATTTCATTTTGAATTGCACCTTTGTTCTTTCATACAGTTGCTATGCTAGTCAACTTGTGCTCTGCTAGCAAATGTAACATTGGCTGGAAACTGGCAAACCAATGTCACATTCCAATTGGAAGATGGGAGCAACAAGTCTGTTCACAACATCATTCATTTTATGACTATATGAATAAGGGCCTTGTGGCTGAGTTCCAGGATAAAGTTCTAAATTGAAAGCACAATGTCTTCATATCTACATGAGCATACATTTTTCTGCCATACTTTGAAGGTTTTTTTGGCACATACAGCCTAAAGCTACAGCAGCCACAAAATGCTGCTCAGTGTTCATCAGTAGTCATGTATTCAGATGGTGTGTGAATTTCTTGACAAATTGTTCAAAGGATGAGCAGATAGCAGCCATATTATCGGTTCTTTTTCTTTCTTGGTGGGTTCTTCAATCATCAGACTTCAGGCGATTTGGAAGGAAACCAAATCTCCTCAGTGTCATTGTTATTCTACAAACCTTAAGCCCACACCCATAATTCTTTTACATCCATAAGTCTCTTACATTCCTGTGACTTTAGCAAGATAAACCTGTTATAAAAGAACAGCAAGCCAATGAACACTTTCAGTACAGCTTGTGAGGTGTCATAATAAACACATTTTTGAGTATGGCCATTGGTTCATACTGAACGTTTTACTTGTATTTTATCATTTGTGTATTTCACAACATCTTGTGGTATTTCACATGTTACAAACAATTTCCAACATTGAATGGCAGTGCTGACATTGTATCCAATAGGTTTCACCCCTGCCAAGATCCTCATTATATTTTAGGACATAGTTCTAACATTACATTATTCCATTTCATTGCATGACAATTTTGTACTATTTTGACTAGTCAGATATATACTAACACTGCTGTTTTCTTCATCATCTGAATCAGGAGGTCATTCCCTGTGTCTGTTTGTACCAGTCAATTCTTGCTCCATTTCACTGTCACAGGAACTTTGGCTCAAGTGGCCAACATCAAATCCTAAATGCACACGTGTTGGTGTTTTGGAGCTCCTGTACATACCTTGCCTTCATCTGGCAGGTGAGTGAATTGCAAAGATGGGTTCCTGCATTCCCCACACCCAGCTACGGTGAACTGCACCCAAGTGCCATTATGGTACAGTACCTGTGTGCGTAACAGATTAATAGTGTGGGTATATTTTACGTACTATACTGCTCAGATAAACATACCCAAAGCCTGTTACGTGGAGCATAGTGTGGGTATAAATTCCATTTTTTTCATCTTTGCACAGGTGTACACAACTTGTCATTTGTCGAATAGAGTGAGCAAACACAAAGATTGCTTCCTGTATCCCCCAGGCACAGCTACTGACATGTCCAGCTGGCTAATATTATGCTAAAGTACAAATTTACAGTAGAAAATCATGCGATGGGTTTTTTTCTTCTCACTGTTATGCGCTGAGGGCTTAACTGTGGGTGCAAACATGCCATGAACAATTGTCTTCAAACACGAGCTTTCTCACTGACCTTGCAAATGACAAGCAGTCTGGCATTGTTCATATTGTGTTACTTGAATGCATGAGGGGACTGGGAATGGTACATCACCAGTGGCTTAATCTTCAGATCAATGCTTGAGTTAGCACACAACAACACAGTCAATCTGTCTTTCATGGATTTGTGCCTCAGCAGCACATTCTCCTCCTGTGTGATATAGGGTCTGTTCAGCATGTTATCCCAGAAGAGGCGTTTTTCATCATATATGAACACTTGTTGAGTAATGTATCCTTCTGTCTTCACTAATTCAATGAGTTCTTTCTTATAGACTTCTGCAGTAGCCTTGTCAGAACTAGAAGCCTGACCATGTCTTATCACATTGTGGATTGCACTTCTCTTGCAGAATTTATCAAACTACCCTCTACTGGCTTTACTGGCTTTAAAACCATCATTTGTTGCACTTGTAATAGGGTTTTCTTACAGTAAATCTCTGTGCAATTTCCTAGCTTTTTCACAGATCACAGCTTCACTAACACTATCCCCTGCCTGCTGTTTCTCACTCAGCCACACTAACAAAAGCTTTCCCACCTCTTCCAGAGCTTGTGTGTCCTGCTTGGTTAACATCATTACTCCTTTTGCCACTTCAGTGCCTTTGATGGCATCTTTATTCTTCAAAATAGTTGAGATTGTTAACTCTGCCATCTTGTACTCTGAGGCCAGATCGGTCACATGAATACCACACTCCTGTTTTCTACAATTTCCTTCTTCAATTCAATTGATTATTTTCTGCAAAACCTTTTTACCATTTTTGCTCTGTATTTTTTGTTACTTTCATTAGTGCTCTGCACTTTTATCACCATGCTTGCTCCGCACTGTATTTGGAGCTGCGCTGGATTGAATAATACTGTACAGTACTGTGTGTGCTAAAAAGCACACAAGAAAGCTTCACAGCAAGTGTGCATGGGTCTGTCTGTGACTTCGATCTCGACTAGATGAAGCCATGACCACGTGTCAGAGCAGGGAAGAGGTAGTGTAAGAGTCTGTGTGGGGTAGATGGCGATGGTTATGTTCATCACCTCATATGGAGTTTCTGAATAGAAGCAAAATTTTGTCAAATGCTTTGTTTTTGAACAGAATTGTTTGTGAACACAAGCGTTCATGAACCAAGATATTACTGTATATACAATGGAATACTATACAACAAGTAAAAATGAAATTCTTAACATGGGTGTAACTACAAATCACTGTCTTAAGTGAACTAAGTTAGACGCAAAAGAACAAGTGTCACATGATCTCAATTATATGTGGAATCTAAATTAGTTGAGCACATAGAACTAGAATAGCAGAAGCCAGCAACTGGCGACTGGTGGGACTGTGGAGGGATGGGGAAAAGTTAATCAATGAGTTATAAGTTATAGTTAGGAGCAAGAAACTCTGGTGTACGCTTACACAGTGTGGTGCCTATACATAACAATTACGTATTGAACATTTCAAAAAGTCAGAAAGATTTTTGAAAGTTTTCAGTTCAAAGAAATGAAAATGCTTGGAGGAGATAAATATGTTTAATCTGTTTAAACATTACACAATGTATACATGTAAGGAACGTTACATGGAACCCCATTATTGAGTGGAAATTTAGTGTTTGTATAACTAAAGGATAACCTACAAAAATATTTTATGACTCATGTATCTAATAAAAGATTAATTCTAGAATATATAATTTCTACAACCTACATACATGAAAAACAAAACAACCCAAATAAAAATTAAGCCAAAGACTTACATAGATATTTCCCCAAATAACATTATGTACATGGTGAATACACTCATGAAGATGTTCAACACTTGTAATCATTAGGGAAATAGAGAGGTTCCTCAGTTCATGGACTTAATTCATTCCACAATTCTGGGAAAGATGGCAACATACATGGTTGTGCAGGGAAGATGTCCACAATTGTGCTCATCACCTTCTGAGGAGTTCACGAATGGAAGCAGACTTTTGCCAAACACTTCCGTTTGCAAATCAAATTGTTCACAGACAGAAGCATTCGTGAACTGAGGTATTAGTGTGCAAATCAAACCTACAATGAGACACTACTGCACAAACCTTTCTCTCTCAAACAATTCAAAAAACAGAAAATAAAAGGTGTTGGTGAGGATATAGAGAAAATGAAACCCTCACACATGACTGGTGGGAATAAAAATATTACAGGCACTACGGTAAAGAGTATAGTGGTTTTAGGGGCTAGGGATTTACCTCAGTAGTTAGAGTGCTTGCCTTGCAAGCACAAGTCCCTGAGTTCGAGCACCAGCACCAAAAAGAAAAAAAAAAAGAGTATACTGGTTCCACAAAATATTAACTATATTGTTGTCATATGATTCAGAAATGTCACTTCTAATTGTAAGACCAAAAGAATGGAAAATGGGGACTAGATTAGCTAGATATACATGAATATGCACAGCAGCATTGGTAACACTAGTAAAAAAAAAATGGAAACAAATAAAATGTTCATCAACAGATGAATGGATGAGCAAAATGTGGTACTTTCAAAAAATGGAATAGTATCCATCCTTAGGAAGAAATGACATTCTGATAAATGCTGTGACACAGACAAACCTTTAAAACAGGTTGAATAAGAAATAGTCACAAAAGGGGTTGGGGATTTAGCTCAAGTGATAGAGTGCTTGCTTAGCAAGTACACGGCAGAGTTAGATCGCAGCATGTCCCCCAAAAACAAATAGGCACAAAGAACTGTGCAATGCATGATTCCATCTACATGAAATGTCAATCATCGACATATCTAAAGTATATTAGTAATTTCCAGAAGCTTGGGAAATGGAAAAATGCAGGAGGGGTGCCTGCATTAATTAGTAAAGGGATTTACCAGAACGGTACAAATGTTCTGGAATTAGATTGTGGTGATGGTTGTCCAATATTTCAAATGTACTAAAAACCACTAAATGACGAGCTTTAAAAATAGTTAAGATGGTACATTTTGGTATATGAACTTTATCTTGCATTGTATAAAATAAATCATAGGACCCAAAATATAACAGGCTTATTCCACCAATCCAAGGCTAGTTTAACATTTGAAAACTAATTCATACACCGTATCAAACCATTTGACAAAATCAAACACTCACACAAGAAAACACTCTACGCAATCACAGATACAGGGGAAGTTCTTCAACTTGATAAAGAATATCTACATAATTCATATAGCTAACATTAAATTATGTGGCATGGAGAGAGTGCCTCATGAATACATTGGGTGATTAGTTCTCTATTGAGAACCTAGGAATGGATCCATAAAAATATGCCTGATGCATTTTGGAAAGCAGCAGATTTATTGAGCAATAATTCACATATGCTTAAATTTCTCCATTTAGGTGGTATATAGAAAATATAGTTGTACAGTATTACAAGTATAACATCTGACACATTTTGACCACATCAGAAAAAACCTAACATCCATTAGTAGTCATTCCTTATACTCTGTTCACATGAACCCCTGCAATCACTAATCTATGTTTTAGATGGATTTTCCTATTATGAAAATTTTATAAAAACTGAAGATTATAATATGTGACCTTCTGCGTCTATATTCACTGACTTGGCATGTTTTCAAGATTAATCTAAAGTATGACATGTATAAATACTTACCATTTTTCTGGCCTTGTTTTTGCAAAAAGAAACACAAGCAGTTCCATGGAACAAGTAAAGAGTAGTATTTTCTTACTTGTTTATTTGGGTGCTGGGGATTGAACTCAGGGCCTTACACTTGCTAGGCAATCACTCTACCACTTGAGCTAAATCCCCAACCCCAAAAGTATTTTCAGTAAGGAAACCACAGGAGTCAAACATCTACGGACAGGAGAAAAATCAATATGGAGATATATTTCACCCCATACAAAATTAAGTCAACATGGATTATGAATAAAAGAACAACATGTAAAAAAGGAAAACTTTTTTGAAAGAACAAATCATGATCTATTTAAAAAAAGGTAAGTTGGACCACATTCAAATTGTCTTTGCTATTATAAAGAACCTCTGAAGAGCATGAAAATACAAGCAACACACCAAGAAGAAATCCATGAAAACCATACATTAAAAAGACACATAAGATGAATATATAAAGGGCTCTTGAAACACAACAGTAAAATAAATCCTATTAGAAAATGAAAAAGAAATGTAAATATACTGTACCATGTACTGCACAAATGGTAAACACATGAAAAAATAAACATGAAAAAATGTTCCCACCTTATGAAAATTTAGACAGATATTACTCAAAACCACAATGAGATATCACAATGTACCTATCTAAGGGGCTGTAATAAATACTAGTGTCAACATCAATTACTGGCAAGGATGTAAAGAAACTACATAAATCATACACTGTAGCTTGGAATGTAAAATGGTATAGATACTCTGGAAAACAACTTGAAAATTTCTTAAAAACTAAAAACATGCAAATAATATGCAACCTAGCAATTACAAGAAATGTAGAGAGATGGAGATTTATAGTCATGAAAATACTAATATATATGTCCATACCACCTGAATTCACTTTTATGGCCCAAACTGGAAAATAATGGAATGTCATTCAACTAGTTAAACAAATTATGAACAGATAAAAGGACTGAATTGTGGATATATACAACAACTTGGGTGGAAGTCCTTGGAATCAAGCAGAGTGGAAAAGGTCAATCACAAAAGTATACATATTATGATTCTTTTTATATAAAAATCTAAAAATGAAAAATTAAACAAATGGAGAACAGATGAGAGGTTGCATGATTTAGGTATGAGGGAGGTGTGGTGGGTATAGCATAAAAGGGTAACATAAAGAATTTCCATGTGATAAAGCTTTTTCTTATCTTGACTTTGTCTGTGTCAACATCTGGGTTATTATATTCTACTGTAGTCTTCCAAGATGTTACCAATGGGGTAAATGAGGTAAATAGTGCACAGGATATCACTACATTTAAAGTATGAATGTATATATTACATAAGCATGCTAATATATAACTTAAAAAAAAGTTTATTAAAAAGAAAATGAAACAAAGACTTTCTCAGAGAATGCATTACTAAAATAATCACAGTACAAAAAATGTTACTGCACATCATTAAGGAAAAAGTAAGATAACAGCAGATAGAGATATGGATATTCAAAGAAATAATGATTAACAGAAATGGTAAGTACATGTGTAAACACATAACTTTTTTGTTATCATGTATGCTATGAAACCTAAAGCAACCACCAAAATATCAGAACAGATGGAAAACTTATAAACCCAAAAGGCATTTAAAAACAATCATGACAGTCAATAATGAAAAAGCCAAGAGAAGTGACAAAAGCAAACAAGGAATATATAAAAGTAATAGACAACAAATGACAAGGTAAAAGTTTAATCCTAACCACATCAATTATCACATTAAATGTAAAGGGTCCAAAAACTTCAGTTAAATGCTCGAGATTGTCAAACTGTCAGGCAGAGATAATCAAAATTAATTAAACACTGCAGAGAAGAAATATACATTCAATATAGAGAAAAATAATTAAAAGCAAAGAGTTGGGTGTGGTGGTGCATCTAGTGATCCCAGTAATTGGGAGGCTGAGGCAGAAGGATTGTCAATGAGTTTGAGGCTAGCCCGAGCTACATAGTAAGTTCAAGGTCACCTTGAACTACATAGCAAGACCCTGTTTCAAAAAAAAAAAAAACCAAAAGATTAAAAGTAAAAGAATGAAAACAGGTATATTATGCTAATATCAGACGAGAGCTTGAATATTTGTATTGATCATTTGAAGTAGACGTTAAGGCACAAAATATAACCAGGGAAAAGGAGATCATATCATGTGGATAAACAGTTCAATTTAAAAAGAGAACATTACACTTTTAAATGCTTATGTACCTTATAACAGAGCTTCATACGACAGAGGAATCTGGTAGAACTACAAGGATGAGGAGAAAGTGGTAAGCAGCAACAACTCAGCCTCTCTTAAGATTTAGAATAGAGACAAAGGAAAAAAGAAAAAAAAATCTGGGAATTACAGAAAAGAAAGAAATAGATCTCCAAGAACCAGGAAGGATCTGATAGGAAGATTGAAGCCTACAGAGATATCACAGAGGCAGAACCCAAAGAAGAGATGGGAAGAAACAATGTGCACTTTCTCCCAGGCTCCTGGCAAATGGCTTGAGCAAAAGAAAGACCACATCTTCGGGAATAAAGTGAAAGCAGAAGACTCCAGAGGGCTTCAGAGAGAAACACAGCAGTGGAAAGGACTGGTGGGTGCTGTGAGCTGCAGAGAGAGTATGGGATTCTACTGCCATGAGTCATTTGACAGTGAACAGATGGTGAGTAATGCCAATCCAAGCACCTGCCATATCCCATGGAGAGTGTTTGGTAGGACATCATTCCAGGGAAGGGTTGATTGTTTGAACCCTGGACTCAGAGGAGCTGCAGCACAGCTTCACTTCAGGGCTCCAAGTGTTATGTTATCACAGTGACTGGGTGAGAGGTAACAATGGGAGGCGAGGCAACAATGTGATTGTGGCACTGTGGTCAGGATGGAAAAAGGCAATCTGAGGGGTTTAAGCTAAAGGATACAGGTCCCACCCCCAAAGTCAGAGGCCATGCTCAACCCGAATTGTCCTGGATTTGAGAGTTGAGGCACTGGTGTCTGTGCCCTAATGCTACAGCCTGTTGGTGCTAGCATCCAGCACATAGCTGACTTCTGATTGCTTTCTTCATCTACCAGCACGATCGGGGACACAAGTTAACTTAGACACTGCCCCAAAATTATACATCCCAGAATAACAACACAGGTTCAACATACAAGAGAATTATTTTGTTGTTGTTCATTTATATTTTTTAATTTTTCTTTTTTCGTTCTTTAATTTTTGTTGTTTTGCGTGTGTGTGTGTGTGTGTGTGTGTGTGTAATTCCTGCTATTTTTATTTTCTTGTGCTTTGCCTTTTAGTTTTTATTTATTTTTCTTCTTTACTTTGCTACATTCTTTCTCATCACTGTATTAGGGCTTGGAGAATTTTCCTTGGTCATTCTTCCTTGCTTATTATCTCTTTTTCTTACGTGTTTTTTTTCTTCATTTATTTTTCCTGCTCTCCCTTTCACTTTTTCTACCCCTTAATTTTTTTCTCTCTTATTTTTATTCTGGATATAGTTTCTTCTTTTCTTAATCACTCTGTTTCTTTTATCTATTCCTCATCATATTTTTCCTTTACTTTACCTAATTCTACAAAGATATTTCTCATTCCAAATTAGACCCAATGTATCATTTCTCTCTTTCGCATCTGCAGTTTAACATATATACAGTGTGGCCTTAAACACATGTCTGTTCCATCAGATGGCCTGTACCACTGGTAGTACATGCATGACTGTCCCATAAGGAGGATTGTATCACCCAAAGTAACTGACCCATGCTGCCCAACGGGATAATCATGCATGTACCACTGGTGATTCAAGTTGGTTGGAACACATTAAAGTTTCACAATTTTCCTCTTGCATTCCTCTGTTCATAAACCCTATATATTTAACACTATGAGTATAAAGCTTTGCTAATCTTTTGATAGTTAACACCATAAAATTATACCTAAATTGTTTTCTACCATTAGCAGAGATATAACTGTTGCATTTAGTACGTATTATCTGTGAATGAAAACCTGGGTTATTTTAATGTTTACACCATAATTGTGACCCTCTTCTGTAGGATGAAGAGTGGTACATAATTGATTCTCTTTGTAGGTTAATATGCAATTTGTCTTGTTCAATACTACATTAGCTGATCTACATGATATTACAGGGTTACATATTGGTGCTATTGGTGCTATTTCTGTGATTCAACACTCAGATTACTTTTCTAACATTAAGAATGCTAGAGTACATTCTCAATGACCTCACTTGTTGGGCTAATAGCAATGTATTCTTCCTTCCCAAATTAACCAAGGTGTTCAGATATTTGGGCTGAAGCAAAGGACTAACATTAGGCACAAGCAAACTACATCATTAAAAAGAAACTACAGAGACCATTACAGTAGCAACAATGTCTTTACACTATCCACAAACCTGAATACAAAACAAAACAAACAATAGAAACATGAGAAGACAAGGTAACAAAATGCCTCTCCAAACTCCCAACTCCCCTGAAGCCAATCCAGAGGGCAGCAAGGGGTAAATTACTATAAGCCACACACCAAAATTACTCAAGAGAATAATTGAGGAAGTTAGAAAACAGATCAAAGAGGTATGGAGCACTAACATAGAACACTTAATTAAAATGGAAATGGAAGTAATAACTGAAATCATTCAGGAGCTTTCAGAAGGCACTAATAAAATGCTAGATGAAATGAACGAAATGATACAGACCTTGAATGAACACTTTGACAAAGAATTACAGTAAATGAAAAAATTTCAATAAGAAATTCAGGTGATGAAAAATTATATTAAAATAACAGGCACCAGAAGCAACCAATGAGGACAGAATTTCAAAACTAAAAGAAAATGATGCATTCATAGATGAACAACCCAAGACACTTTAAAATCAACAAGAGAATATGGATATTGGATCCAACAGTTGCTAGATGAAGTAAAGAAGAAAAATCTTTGAGTAAGTGAAAACTCAGAAGACAACACAAATGGGATAGAAAACCTATTGACCGAAATAATAACAGAAAACTTCCAAAATAAGTGGAAAGAAATAAACATACAGAAAAGAGAGACATATAGAAACCCAAATAGCAAAGATCAAAAGAGAACCTCGCCCAAGCCACATTATACTCAAATTAGCAGAAGTCAATCACAGAGACAAAATCTTAAAAGGTGTTAAGAGAAAAGCAAGTAATCACAAATAAATGTAAAGCCATTAGAATTACAGAGGACTTTACACAAACCTTAAAGGCCAGGACTACATGGAGTGAAGAGCTTCAAGCCCTAGAAGATGACAACTTCCATCTCTGATGTGTGCATCCTGAAAAATGTTCCTCCAAAACTGATGAAGAAGTGAAGTATTTCCATGAAAAGCAGCACTTCAAGAAATTCATGAGCACTGTTATGTCTTCTATCTAAATGTTCTCACAAAGCCTCATGCACTCATAGGTGGGACTTTTCCAAGCTTGCAGAATCTAGGGTGCAGAATACTGGGACTAAGGGTATGTGGTATTAAATTGGATTAGAATTAGAATACTGGGACTAAGGGTGTGTGGTACTAAATTGGACTGGAATTAGAACAGTTCTAGTTGTGGCTGAATGGATTTACTGAAGACAGAAGCCCTAACCTGGACTCACCGAAGAGATTTGTAGTCTGGATGAAATAAACCATGCATACATATGGAAATTACTCAAAAAACTCTTGTATTTTCAATGCATTAGAGATGAAATTAAAGAACAATTTAGACATTTTCTATAGTCAAATGAGAATGCCAATAAAATATACTAGAACCTGTGGGACACGATGAAAACCGTCTTAAGAGGGAAATTTATACCAATGAATTCCAACATCAGAAAAACAGAATGAGCTGAAATAAATCACATAGTGATGCACTTCGAGGTTCTAGAAAACCAAGAACAGTACAACTCCAAAGCTGGTAGAAAGAAGGAAATTATAAATATCAGAAAAGAAATCTATGAAAATGGGACTAAAACAAATAAAAAGAATCAATGAGTCAAAAACTGGGCTCTTTGAGCTGGGGATTTAGCTCACTGGTTAGAGCGCTTGCCTTGCAAGCACAAGGCCCTAACTTCGATCCCCAGTACCAAAAAATAAATAAATAAATTTTAAAATTTGTCTCTTTAAAACAGTAAACAAAATAAAGAAGTCCTTAGCAAATCTTGGCAAAGTAAGAAAAGAACCAAATCAATGCAATTAGAAATAAAAAAGGTGGAATCACAATGGATTCTGCAAAATCCATCTTGAGTAAAAATTTTGAGACTCTGTACTCTAATAAAATGGAATGCTCAGAAGAAATTAATGCATTCTTACATACATATGAATTGCCAAAGCTGATCCAAGATGATAGAAAAATTCTGAATGATCTAATATCAGCCAATGAAACCGAAGAAATAATGAAAAAAATCTGCCAACTAACAAATGCCAAGGACCCAACAAATTCATTCCCAAATCTTACAAGAACTTTAGAGAAAATCTAATGCCAATAATCCTCGAACTATTTAATGAAATCAAATGTGAAGCAGTACAACAAAAGTACCCTGGGAAGTTAGCATTACCCTGATTCCAAACCCAGAAAAGGACCCAACCAAAAAACAGAAATGTAGGCCAGTCTCTTTAATGAACATAAATGCAAAAACCCTGGCAGAGAGACTGCAGCTAGCTAATCATCAAAAAGATCATACATACATCATGATCAAGTAGGATTCATTCCAGGGATGCAGCAATGGTTCAACATATGCAAACAAATAAATGTAAAACAACACATAGACAAATGCAAGGGCAAAAGTCACAAGATCATCTCAATAGACGCAGAAAAAGCACTTGACAAAATTGCACATTCATTCATGATAAAAACACTGAAGAAAATATGTATATTTGCCTTTATTTCAATCTGATAAGATCCACCTATGAAAAACCAACGGCCAACATCAGACTAAGTGGAAAAAAGCTGAAAGCTTTTGCTCTAAAATTGGCAAAAAGATAAGAATGTCCACTGTCAACACTTTTTTTAAATATAGTTCTTAAAATGTTAGGCAAGTCAATTAGACAAGAGAAAGAAATAAAAGGGATATTGGACAAGAAAAGAACAAATTACCATTATTTGCAGATGGCATGAGTCCTTACATAGAAGACCCCTGAAAGTATACCAAAAGGCTCCTAGAATTAATAACCAAATTCAGTACAAAGTGAAAGTTCAAATGTCAATAGCATTTCTGTACACCAATAATAATCTCACCCAAACAGAAATCATGGAATAATAACTTTCATAATAGCATAAAGAGAAAGGAAATACTCAGGAATTAAATGAACCAAAGAAATGAAAGACCTGTATAATAGAACTGTACAATATGCTGGTGTCTTAGTTACTTTCCTTTGTCCTGGAACAAAACACTCAGTACCCACAAGTTAAAGGAGAAAAGGTTAATTTTTGCTCAGAGTCTTCAGAGGTTTCAGTCCATAATGGGCTGGCTCTAAGTCAAGTCAGCACGGCAGAGGGGTATATCAGAGAAGAACAGTCCACGGAAGGGAAGGCAGAAAGTAATAAACAGCAACAGCAGCAGAAGGAGCAACAGCAGTAGCAGCAGCAGCAGCAGCAGCAGCAGTAGCAACAGCAGCAGAAGCCTTCTTTCTTTCTGTCTTATTATATTACTCTATCCAGGCTACAAGCCTACTGATTGGTACCACCCACACCCACAACTATGCTAAACCAATTTAGCACATAACCTTAATCCCATTAACACACACCCTAATCCAATTGCCTCCCAAAAGCCCCACCTCTGAGTGAATAAGGCTTTGTTTAGATACAAGTCACAACATGCGTGCAAATATATCATAGAAGACTTCTGAAAATGGAAAAATATCCCCTGTTCTTAGACAGGCAGAACCAATATAGTCATAATGGCCATACTTCCAAAACTGTTATATAGATTTAAAGAAATCTCAATCAAAATACCAATAGAATTTTTCACAGAACTGGAGAAAGCAATCTTAAAATTCAAATGCAGCCATAAGAGACCTAGAATGGCGAAAACAATTCTGGGCCATAAGAATAAAGTAGGGGGAATCACAATCCTGGATTTGAAGTTATGTCACAAAGCTGCTACAGTGATAAAAACAGCATGGTATTGGCAAGAAAACTGATTTATGGATCAGTGGAACAAAACAGAGGATGTGAAAATAACTCCAGGCACATTCTGCTACTTTAGGTTTGATAAAGGAGACAAACACCTTTGCTAAGGGAAAGACGATCTCTAACAAATGGTGCTGGGAAAACTGGTTTTCCACATGCCAAAGATTGAACCTAGACCTGTATCTCTGATCATTCACTAAACTAAAATCAAAATGGATCAAAGTTCTAAATATTTAAACAGAAACATTTAATCTGATGGAAGATAGAATAGGTAACACTCTTGAAGACACAGGTGTAGGCAAAGACATTCTGAACAAAATCTCATTTGCCCAAGAAATACTACAAAGAATCAACATATGAGATGACATCAAATTTAAAAGCTTCTGCGCGGCAATGGAAACCACCAACAGACACAACCAACAGAATCGGAAAAATCTTGTCACCTACTCCTCAGACAAAAGGCCTGATAATTGGGATATATAAAGAGCTCCCCTGCAAATTACTCCCCCACATTTAAGAACCCAATCAAACAAACAAACAAACAAAAAAATCAGCATCTGAAATGAATAGACACATCTCAGATGAAGTACAAAGGGTCAATAAGTGCATGAAAAAAATGTTCATTATCGTTGACCATTCAAGAAATGCAAATTAAAACAACAATGAGATCCCATTTCATTCCACAAGAATGGTTGTCATCAAGAAACCAACCAATAACAAATGCTGGAGAGACTGCAGGGGGGAGAGGGGAAGGAGGCTTTCTTTATTCTTGGTAGGAGTGTAAATTTCTAAAAACAGTATGAAAATTGATATGGAGATTCCTGAAAAAAACCCAAACTAGAAATTCCATTTGACCCAGCAATTCTCCTTCTAAGTATGTTCCTGAAAGAGTTAAAAACATCATACCACCGTGATGTGTGCACACCCATATTTATAGCAACACAGTTCATAATAGCTAAATCATGGAAACAGCCTTTATGTCCATCAACGTATCAACAGATGAGGAAAATTTAGTATTAATACATAATGGAGTACTGCTCTGCTATAAAGAAGGGTAAACTTGAATCATTCATAGGAAAATAGATGTATCTTGAGACCGTAATAAGTAAATAAGACACATAAGCTTAAATATCACATGGTTTCTCCTATATGACAAACATAATATCTAAATAAAGTACAAATAAAGACAACAGAAACATAGAAAAAGAAAAAAGTTACTGTAAACCAGCAATGACAATGTGTCAAAAAGTGTACCTTGATTTAGTCTTATGCATTTTATGTGGGGTTTTTTTGCCTGTTAGTCTGGCTCTTAATCTGTATTTATAATAATTAAATTGATAAGGACTTAGGAAATAAATAAATGAATCTGATGCTGGCAAAAAGGGGTGGTGGAGAGTAGGGGAATGTAAAGGAATGGAGATGTTTTGTACATGTACTAATACCCCACAATGAATGTAATCATCATGTACTGCAAACATGTACCAATAAAACTAAAAAATAAAGAGCAAGAAAATGTCAGAAAAGATAAAGTTATAAGGATAAGTAGACACATGCACAAGAATACTCAGATATTTCCTTATTCTTGCCTCAATAACCTATAAAACTAGGAGACAGAAAATCATTAAGGGTGCAGAAAATTTTACAAACACTATCAACCAAGGCAAAATGACTGATATTTATAAAAAACTAAACTCAGATTTGAAGAGCTCATATTATTTCAATTGCCCATGGTATATTTACTAACATATATCACATCCTAGGCCATGAAACAAAACTCAATAAATTTAGAACAACTCAGGTCACAGAAAGCATGATCAATCATCAGACTAGAATTAAATTAGAAGTCAACAAGGGAAGAATATCTGGGGAAAAAAAATCATCTTTTATTTGGAAACTACATCATTCTTCTAATTACTACTAGGGTAGTGTCAGACAAGACCGAGTGGGGAACTACGACCATCCTCCTCGCCTGATAGTAGTAAGGAGGTCTTCCAATTGGTGTCAGTAGAAATCAGTTAAGGAGTCAGGACGTTATCTAATACTCAAATGAATGAAGCACTCCTAGAGCCTTTCAAGGTGAGGTCAGTGAGAGCCTCAACTCACATGATTGCCACCTAGCAATAACATAACATCCTCTATCTGATCACATATTAAAAAAGGTTAAGTGAGAAAACTAAACATCCAGGCAGATTCCCCACTTCCCCTTCAGAAGCATTGTCAGAGGCCTACTAAAACAAAAAGGTTGTGGTGTTGGGGATTTATCTCAGTGGTTACACCAAGTGCCAAGGCCCTGAGTTTGATCCCCAGCAACCAAGAAAAAAAAAAAAAGTTTAAATAAGATGGAGACTATAGCTGAATACCTGAATACAAAAAATGTTCAGGATTCAGTTGAAAATCATGCTATATCAAGAACCAGTAAAAGCTCTAACTTAGAGAAAGGACAATCAATGGACATTAAAACTGAGGTAATATCAATTAGAATTATCTTACTAAGATTTAAAATAATCATTGTTCTTTAAAAAACAATTGTGAACAAGATTAAAATAACAACAGGAAATTAATGCAATGGCAGGAATAAGACAATACCTATCAATTATAACCATCGATGTAAATGGACTCATCTCACCAATGAAATGACACAGATTAGTAGAATGGATCATGAAACAAAATGAAACATCATGCGGGGTATAGGAAGCACATTTAACACAAAAAGAAATTCATAGAGTGAAAATCAGAAGATGGAAACATTATTCCATGCAACAGGAACCTAAAAATAAGCAGGAATAGCTATCCTATTTTCAGGCAAAGTGGATTTCAAGCCAAAGCTGATCAACAGAGATAAAGAAGGACATTACACATTGGTTAACGACGATTCAACAGGAAGAGATAACAATTATATACATATATGAATCAAAACACAGTGTACCCAACTTCATAAAACAAACTCTAACAGAGAGAAAACATCAAATAAACATTAATATAATTACAGTGGGGGATCTCAATACACCATTATCACAAATAGATCTAATAAATGAAAAAAGTCAAGAAATAAATATAAGAGTAGAACAAAAGCTTCACACAAATGGACTTCAGACAAATACACAGTGTTCTACCTAACAGAAGAATACACATTCCTTTTAGGTACACATGGTACTTTTTCCAAAATAGATCACATATTACCTAATAAAGGAAGAGTAAGTAAATGCAAAAGAACTAAAATTCTACCATGCTACCATGCATATTGTCAGATCACAATGGAATGACACTAGAAATCAGAACCAAAAGAAACTATAGAAACTATGCAAACATGGAATTTAAACAACACACTCTTGAAAGATCAATGGATCCCAGAGGAAATTAAGAAAGAAATAAGACAGTTCCTAGAATTAAATGACAAAGTCAGTACAACATACCAGAATTTATGGGACAAAATGAAAGACGTCCCCCAGCTAAGTTTATATGAGTGAATATTCACATCAGAAAAACAGAATGAACCCAAATAAGTAATCTAATGATACATTTTAAAATCTTAGAAAAAGAAGAACACTCCAAACCAAGTGCTTGTACAAGGAAAGAAATTATAAAAATCAGAGCAGAAATTAAGGAAATGGAGACTAAAAATAAAATACAAAGAACAAACGAATTGAGCTGGTTTTTTGAAAGTTACATAAAATATACAAATCCTTAGCCAATCCAACTGAAAAAGAAAATGCAATTAAAAACGAAAAAGTGAAATCACAATAGACCTGCCAAAATCCCAGAAAACTATTAGCAACTACTTCTCAAACACACAAGCCTAACAATTACTTAGAGCACTGAGAAGAAACTGAGACATTCCTAGATACACATGAATTGCCAAAACTGAACCAAGAAGATTTAAAAATCTTGAACAATCTAGTAACAGGCAATAAAATTGAAGGAGGACTTAAAATACAAAGCAAAACAAAACAAAACAAAACAAAAAAAAGACCAACTAAGAAAATCCTAGAAATTGATGGATTCACAGCAGAATTCTACAACTTTGGGGAAGGGAAGATCTAACACCAATACTCTCCAAAGTTTGTGATGAAATTGAGAGGGAAGGTGGATTTCTTTTTTTTAAAAAAAAAAATTCTATAGCACATTTAAAAATGTGGCATTAAAATTGTTTTTTAAAAATCTGAAATGTACACATTTAAGATATTATATATATCTAAAATGTGGAGAAAAATAAAATAAAATGTGGTACATTTTAGATGTACATAATAACACTCATCATAGGGAATTTGTACTTGTATATGATATATCGCGCCTCTACTTTTTTCCCATTGCCCTCCCCTATCTTCAACCCCTCTTCCCTTCATTATTTATAAAAGCTTTGTCTCCATTTTTTCCTTCAATTCTGTTTTTTTTCCTTGTCCCTTCCTTCCTTTCCCACTTCCCTCCTCCCTTGTTTCCCTTCACACTTGAACAATTTCTCCACTTTCCTCATTTCTAAAATCATTCTCAGAAGCTAATGTTATCCTGATCCCAAAGCCAGACAAAGGTTTAAGAGAGAGAGAGAGAGAGAGAGAGAGAGAGAGAGAGAGAGAGAGAAATGTAGCCCAATTTCTCTAATGAACATAGACCTAAAAATCCCTAACAAGATACTGGCAAACAGAATGCAATGAATCATCAAAAAGATCATACACCGTGACCAAGTAGGCTTCATCCCAGAGATGCAAGGATGTTTCAACAAATGCAAATCAATGAATGTAATTCATCGCATAAGCAGAAGCAATGACAAAAATCACATGATCGGGCCGGGGATTTAGCTCAGTGGTTATAGTGATTGCCTTGCAAGCATGAGGCCCTGAGTTCGATCCCCAGTACCCCCCCAAAAAAAATCACATGATCATCTCAATAGACACAGAAAAGGCCTTTGACAAAATCCAACATCCATTCATAATAAAAAAAAAAAACCCTGAAGGAAATAGATACAGGAAGTCTATCTCAATAAGATAAAAGCCATTCACAACTGACCTATTGCCAACATCACATTAAACTGAGAAAAATGAAAACTTTCCTTCTAAAATCAGGCACAAGACAAGGATGTCAATTATTACCACTTCTGTTCAACATAGTCCTCGACATATTAGCCAGAGCAATCAGACAAGAGAAAGAAACAGAAGGGATATGTATAGGAAAGGACAAAGTCAAAATACCATTATTTGCAGATGACATCATCCCTTACTTACAACGCCCTAAATATTGGACCAAAAGACTCCTAGAATTGATAATCAAATTCAGCAGTGTAGCAGGATATAAAATGAATCCACAACCATCACTAGCATTCCTATACCCTACTAATGAACACCCTGGAAAAGAATTTAGGAAAACAATACTAACTATAGCCTCAAAAAAAAAAAAAACCAAAAAACTAAATACTTACTTATTAAGCTACCTAAGGAAGTGAAAGAGCTCTACAATGAAAATGTCACTATGTCATTAAGAAAAATGAACTTGAGGAGGACAGCAGAAAATGGAAAGAGATCCCCTTTTCCTGGATAAGCAGTATCAACACAATCAAAATGGTTATACTTACAAGACTGATACATAACTTAGTACAGTCTCCATCAAAATACCAACATCATTTCTCACAGACCTAGAGAAAACAATCCTAAAATTTATACCGAATCAGAGGAGACACAGAATAGCAAAAGCAATCCTGGGTAACAAAAGCAAAGCATATAATTGACAATCCCAGACTTGAAATTATACTATAAAGCTATAGTGATTGAAACTGCATAGTACTGGCAAAAAACAAAACAAAACAAAAAAAAAACCAGGTGTATTAGTTACTTTTCTCTCGTTGCTGAGACAAAATACCGGACATAGCAAGTCGAAAAGGAAAAGGTTTATTATTTAGCTCACAGTTTGTAGAGGTTTCAGTCCACAATCAGCTGAATCCAAGACAGAGTGGCATGGCAGACAGGCAGAAGGCAGCAAGGTAAGCAAGAGGCCTTAGCAGCATCATCCTGTGCCTTGTATTTTATCCAGGCTGCTAGTATTAGAGTGATGCCAAACCAATCAGTGGATTGATTTAGTAATCACATGCCGTTAATCCCAGCATCACACGCTCTAGATCCAACCACCTCTGTCCCAGCCACTTCTTACCACATGAGGCTTTGCGGGGACATTTAGATACAGACCATAACAAACAGGCATGTGGATCAATGGAACAGAACAGAAGGAGCAGAAACACCCCTGGCAAAAACAGCTACAGTAATGTCTCAGTTCACGGACCATTCTGTTCATGAACAATTCAGTTCACAAACACATGGATTCAGCAAAATTTTGCTTCCATTCAAGAACTGCATCAGGTGATGAACATGACTGTGGCCATCTTCTCCAGAGTTGTGGAAAAATTAAGTTCACAAACCAAGATACCAGTGTAGTTGATTTTTGACAAAGGGGCCAAAACATACCCTGGAAGAAAGCTAGCCTCTTTCATAAATGGTGCTGGGAAAATGGGACATCCATACACAGAAGATTTAGTCTAGACCCATATATCTCACCATGTACTACACTAAAATCAAAATGGATCAAAGATCTAAATGGTAAAACAGAAATAACCTGTCAGAAGATAAAATAAATACAACTCTTAAAGATATAGTTGTGGGGAAGGATTTTTTGAAGAGAACCCCAATGGCACAAGGAATAATACCAAGAATCAATGAATGCCATGTGATCATATCAAATTATAAAGCTTAATCTGAGGGATGAGCAAATAGATCAACTAATGAAGACATAGGTGTAAGCAAGGACTTTCTGGGCAGAACCCCAATGGCAAAAGAAATAATACCAAGAATCAACAAATGGGATCATTTCAAATCAAAAGGCTTCTGCATAGTAAAGGAAACAACTAACAAAACCTACAGAATTGGAGAAATATTTTGCCAGCAATACTTTGGGTAGAGGACTAACATCAAGAATATATAAAGAACCTAAAGCAACTAGATTCTCCCAAAAGAAAAGACACAATCAAATAATGGGCAACCAGGTGCTGGGGATTTAACTCAGTGGTTAGCATGTTTGCCTTGAAACCAATACGCCCTGAGTTCGATTCCCAGAACCAAAAAAAAAAAAAAAAAAAAAAAAAAAAAAAAAAAAAAAAAAAAAAAAAAAAAAAAAAAAAAAAAAAAAAAAAAAAAAAAAAAAAAAAAAGCAACCAAAATGAATAGATGCTTTTAAGAATGAGTACAAATGGCCAAAAAATACATGAAAAATGCTTATCATCACTGGCCATCAGAGAAATACACTTTAAAACTACACTGAGATACAATCTTACCCCAGAAAGAACGGCTTGATCAAGAAAGCAGTAGTAACAAATGCTGGCAAGGATGCGGGGAAAAATACAGTGCTTTAGCTATTGCTGTTCTCTCACTACATATTTTGTTATGAAATTTTGTTTTACCTTTCTTAAAAATCTAAACATTACCTTTTGTAAAAGAAGGCAGACAGAACCTACATAAAGCAAAGCTGACTGGCATACAGTAGGTGCTCAGTTTTTATTTGCTGAATCAATAGATGAATGGATAAGCCAGCTTCCTTCTTTTCTTTGTTATATTCTCCCTTTTAAAGAGGACAGGGGAGGCAAAAAATTGGGGTGTTTGCTGATTAATAATTATTTCTCTTCTCAGGGTGGAGTCCTGATAGAGTATTATTTCATTCAGAAATGGAATAGTTTAAATACCATTATTCCAAAACACCAATTGCTAAATGTTAAGTGGTACTATGCCTATGACAATTTGATTCGGAGATCTTATCCAAACCATTTTAAGTCAAGGTGACTTCAAATTACTTTGGGGTTGAGAATTTCATGCTAACCATTGAGAAAATTGTAAATACCCTGGGATGCCACCCTACATGACAAGGTGTCAGACTGATCGAGGTGTACCCAGGGAATCTTATTCCTTAGATAACAAAATGATCTGAGGTTCTCACATTTATAACGGAGTCCCTTTATAAGAATATAGAGATTATTTGATAAAGGATTTATCCAAGTAGCATCATTAAAGAAAGACGGGGGGGATAGGAGAAATTTTTCAAAAATATATCTCAAAGAAAAGCTATCAACAATTTTCTTTGCTGCCTTTCTCTTATTAGGTAATACCTTAATAAAGAATTTCTAGTACAACAGAGGGCCTTTAGAATAAGGATGAGTGGGGGTAGCAGTGGTGGAAGAAACTTAAGACAAGGATACAAGACATACAAGCGAAGTTCATTGCTTACATCAAAGTAGTGTCAGAAAGGAAGGTTGAGGAAGCATGTGGACTTTCATTTGGTCTAATCTCATCCCATTCACAGCTCAAAAGTGTCCCTTTGTCCATCTCTCCCTTTCTGGCTTGTTTATTTCTTGTCCCTATTTTATTTATTTTTTTATTTTGGGGGGTGCTGGGGATGGACTCAGGGCCTTACACTTGCTAGGCAGGCACTCTACCACTTGAGCTAAATCCCCAACCCCTCTTGTCCCTATTATATCTACTGATACCTAATCAAGATTTATTGTAGCAGAGTTTCCCCACAGACTCTAGAAGGTCAATGTGAGTCTGATTTTTCTAAAGAAAAGCTCAATGCATTTGACAGATGAAGTGCAATTAAAATTGTAAAGCTTCAAATCTCATTGGTTTATTTTAAATCTTACACTTGATACTCACTCATTATATCCTTTTGAGCCACGGAGCACTAAAGCTAAATGGTGCATCAGACAGAGAACTCCAAACTTTGCTGCTGTGGTGAAATTTGCATAATGTCTCTCAAGTATCAGGGGCCGGCCTCAGTGTTCACAAGCAGAATACATGAGATGCATCACTCATGTTGGGTCCAAACATAACATATCAAGCCATTGATTGTTTGTAGTCTGTAAGTGAGGCTATTTAAATGTTCAGTAATTTACCTTCATTTGTACTGCCAGAGGTGAGATCATATAAGGGGGAAGTTGCAGAATTCTTTAGGCAAAATTCATAGCTTAACATTCAATCTGCACACTTCAGTTGCATTGCCACATTTTTAAACCAATTATTTTTAACCTAAACCTAACCCTAAACCTGATTATTTTCAAAGAACATACAACTTGCGCCCTTCAGAAACATCTTTCATTCACCAATAAATATATCATCAGAGGCATTTGAATGCCCACCAAATGTGTGTTCTTATAATAGATACAAATGTGGGGAAAAAAAAAAGCAAGCATAGTCACATGCAAAATAGGAGAACTACTGAAGCTAAAGGGCTTGTAGGAATCTCCTTTCATTCCACCAAGGCCTGACTGCTCTGCCCATATTTTTTTTTTCAAGTGAGGACCTAGCCGGTTTACTTAAAATATTATTTTTCATTTAATTTTTGTGAATATTATACATATGTATGTTTCTCAAAATTCCAGAAGTTCTATAAGTTCTATAATTCCAGAAGTTCTATAAGTCTTAAAATTTTGATTCCTGTTCCTCAGAAATAACTGCTTAAACATTTATGACTGTTTCATTAGTATTTATTTCCATACAGATAAACAGTATGTTTATACTATTATTTCTTATGTATTCTTATAATTATTTTATTGCGCTGACCTCATAAAGAAGGTGAGCATTTAACTTTCCTTTAAAATTAATTTTATCGATTCATTTTAGATATACATAATGATAACATTCATCATAGGGAATTTGTACCTGACATGATATATCTTGATTCTTTTTCCCCTGGCTCCCTCCTCTCCTTTCAACCCCTCTTCCTCTCCTTATTTTACAAAGCTTCGTTCCCATTCTTTCCTTCTATTCTTTCTTCTCTTCCATTCCTTCCTTACTCCCTGCCTCTCCCTTGATCACCTTCCCATTTGAACATTTTCTTCCTATTTTCCAACATTGATTACATATCATGGTCGTTATTTACCCTTTCAGTGTCTCACATCAGAAAAACAACACGATATTTAAACAAGTGTGTCTGATTAATTTCATTGAAAGAGTGTAGTCTAAAGTTGCATCCATTTACCTAGAAATCTCCCATGTTTAATCTTCTTTATGGCAGAGCAGTACTATCGGTTGATGGGCATTTGGGCTGTTTCAACATTTGGCTATTACAAACTGTCTTGTTCCTGATTTTAGAGTGAAAGATTTCAATTTTTGACCATAGTATGATGCTCGCTGTTGGTTTTTTATAGATGCCTTTTATAAGATTGAGATAAAGACCATTTATTCCAATTTTCTGTAGGGTTTTTATCATGAATGGGTGTTGGACTTTGGCATCTATTGAGATGATCATGTGGTTTTTGTCCTTGGGTCTGTTAACATGGTATATTATATTTATTGCTTTGTGTATGCTGAACCATCCCTGTATCCCCGGGATGAATCCTACTGGGTCATGGTGTATAATCTTCTTGCTGATTTGTTGCATTCTGTTTGCCAGAACCTTCTTGAGGACTTTTGCATGTATGTTCATTAGGGAGATTGGCCTGTAGTTCTCTTTGTTGGTTGGATCCTTCTCTGGTTTTGGTATTTTACTTAACATTATGTTCTCAAGGTACTTCCATTATTCTAAAATGATTCAAAGTTATCATTATTTATGGCAGAGTAGTACTTCATCATGTGTAAATACCATATTGTCTTTATCCATTCATTCGTTGATGGGCATGTAGGCCACTTCCAAGATTTAGCTATGCATGTATCACAATAAATGATGTCTTTAACTCTTTCTGGAAGATACCTCGAAGGAGGATAGCTGGGTCAAATTCAATTTCTATTTTCAGTTTTTTTGAGGAATCTCTGTTCTGATTTCCATAGTGGTTGTATTAGTTAATTTTCTCTTTAACAATGTAGAAGGGCTCCTTTATCCCTGCAGTCTCACAAGGATTTGTTATTATCTGGTTTCATGTTTCTGCATTGAGATGGAATCTTGGTGTTGTTTTAATTTACACTTCTCTAATGGCCAACAATGTGGAACATTTTTACATGTATTTGTTGGCCCTTTGTACTTCTCCACAGTTAAATGGGTCAAAAAGAGTCCAGGTTCTTATGTACAACAAGGAAAAAATTGCCAAGTATACACTTTGTAGTATCTAGTAAGTAGCTATTTTTATTAAAGATTGGGAGAAGGTAGCAGCAGGAATGGGGAAAGAAAAAAGGAAAAAGGGGTTGGTAACTCAGACTTCCAGTATTTAAAGGGTCAGACACAGTAACCTGCTGCCTCAGGCATGGCGACCTCCTATGGTTTTGTTATTTTATTTTGTACTCCTTTTAGGACAATAGACTCAAGGACAATCATTAGGGTGGTATTTACAGTCCACTAGAGAGAAGGGCAAGACTCACTCAACTTCCCTGTTTCTAACTGTACTAATTCTTTTAGGCTTATCATTAGGGTGCCTTGGTGTTTACATTTGAATGGAAGAAAGAGGGTGGCTCACTCAGCTCCTTTGTTTCTAATTGTACATTCCCCTCAGAGAGCCCTGGTCCCTGAAAGTCTTTGAGGGAACTGAAAAAGGAAGGTCCAGTCTTCCATAGCTACATCCAGCTGAATAGGGGCATTGGTCCTACCAAGGAAGAGACCAAGGAACTCTCATCTGGACCCATCTAGGAGTTCAAGGGAGTTGAGCCCAACCTCCAAAGACTTCTCGGTGAAACATGGGCATGGAAGCAGGTTCTGATCTTGAATTATGGTCACCACCAATAGTTTGATGTATTTTTCACTTAGGGACAAACATAGCCCCATTGTTTGAGCTGTTAGGAGTTTTAGTCCCCTCTGATGTTGTACAGCCACTGCTGCTAGTGTGTCTATCTGTTCTCGAAGAAGGACAATACTCTGGGCAAGTTTGTCTAGGCTGTCAAGTTCTTAGGCGGCTGTTGTCAACAGGAGAAAAAATGTGATTTGCCTTAATGTCTCATGCGAGGTATTCACTGTTTATTAGCTCTATTACAGGCAGTTTTTGAATAATTCAGGATGGGGGCTGGGGATTTAGCTCAGTGATTAGAGCGCTTGCCTTGTAAGCACAACGGCCTGAGTTCGATCCCCGGCACCACAAAAAAAAAAGAATAATTTAGGATGATCCCAAAAGACAAAAAAGACACAGAAGTTGGCATGTTATAACTTGGAATGGGAACCTTGTTTGGTACCTTTATTGTGGCTTTCATGTGTATGATTCCTTGCAGTCTGGCTGTACCTTCTCGCTGGCTGGGTTATCTGGTTGTCTGCTTTTGCTGAGGCCTCCAAAGGTCTCTAGGCTGCTGATGCCTCTTATATCTGCCGAAGTCTCTGGGCCGCTGTGCAATAAAGTCCCTTAGCTCATTGTCTGGTGAGGTCAGGTCTCCCAAAAATCTGGTAAAGTCCTCTTGGCTGAGTTCACCAGATGTTCCAGTTGAATGGACCAAAAATAATCCAGGTTCTTGTGCAGGACAAAGAAAGAATTGCCAAGCATACACCTAATAGTATGTAGTAAGTAGCTATGTTTATTGAAGATCACGGGACATTAGCAGCAAGAATGGGGAAAAGAGAAAAGGAAAAAAGTTTCCCCGCCCATTTAAAAACATACTTAAATACCATCAATGCATTCATGCAACGGAAAACAGCAGTTGCACCCTAACAATCATTTTTGTAAATCTTATCTTCAGTCACTGGCTTCCAAAAGCATCATACCAGAAAATTCATCCTAAAGCCCAATTTGGAGCCATAAGATAGTAGTATTGCAACTATATTTTTCATAGACCACAGAAAAACCAAACCATTCATATTTTTCTGAGCACAAGGTAACTCATGGGTATTTCTAACAGCAAAAGTAATCTCTTTGGCTTGAATTACCTGTACAAAGAAATAAGTATTTTACCTTCATATTATTATAGACAGCTAAGTAAGGTAGAAATATTACAGGCAGCCAGACAGGGCTGGGCCCCCAAAGGAGTCAATATACAAGAGGAGAATATACTACAACTGTGGTTAGAGGTGCATCCATGGAAGGTTAAAGGCTCAAGATAAGGATGTAAAGACCAGAACTACACCCCTGGCTGAGGGATAGACAACGAACTGAAGATTACACTCATTTGACCTGATAAAGTCTAGGTCACCCAGGCGGGCGACCAAGAACTCCAGATCCACCCCATCCTGGAATGTCTTTATTCTTTCCATGTTCATTTGCTATGTGACCATCTCCCCCACTGGATCAATGTTACCTAAGCGACTACACTTGTAATATTATTGGTTAATCATCATTTTGACACACATTGTACCTGCCTCGTGATTGTGCTCTATAAAACTTCCCCTGAAAACTGAGCTCGTTGGCAACCCACTCAGGTCCCATCCTGTCTCTCAGGAGCTCTCTTTCTCTCTCTCAAGAAATATCCTACTCTTAACCTCTTTTGTTCCTTAGAATTCATTCTTCGACTTCCGGGAACACGAAATCAGCATAACTGACATCTAGCAGGTTGGGAGTTATATTTTTTCCCCTATATCAATATCACTATGACAAATCCAATCTTTCCTGGGATATTTAGAATGGCAAGAACTTTAGTTATTGACCTTGCTGAATTCTAATGACATCAACTTTTATTAATTTCATACTCAACAGAGTGTGAAGGAAAATCATCTTTCTTCTTCCTTCTCTCATTTCTGTCCAGTTCAGGTGGCTTAATGAATATAATGATTAGCCACTAATTGTCCAACAGCATAAAAATTAATTTGAAAAGTAAATTTGGAAAAAAAAACATTTCTATTTGGACATAGGTTGGGTTCCATGATGCCCAAGCTGTCCACAGTTCTCATATCTGAATTATGCATATGCTGGACCGACTGTCACAAAATTCTTTCTTCAGCCACATAGAGACGCAGACTTCCCACTGAGGATTGCAGTGTTTCCTATTGGAACAACCTCCCTGTGAGAGTCAATAAAATTTTATGAACAGACTTCTTCATAGAGGGAAAAGAAGAAAGATAAGTAAACCCAGGGAGGGCTGGTTGGAAGCATCCAAGACTATGCTAGGTGGCATGAGTTAGTGGGGACAAAGGGGAAGGTATGCAAGATTTCCAGCAGAGAGGATTGGAAAGGGGGAAACAGTCACTCTGGAATAAAAGAGACTGGTCAATCATTTCAAACCTGAGGCAAATAGACTACTAGACACCGAAAATTCACTACCTCTTGTTTGTAAAGCATGGTTACATTCCTCTGTCACCAGTAACAGTTACCTTCTTTTAAAAAGTAAGAATCAGGGGCTGCATACTAAATGTATACCAACACCTCACTTTTGTAGGTAACTTATCTGGCATCTTTAACTACCCAGAATTAGCCAAGAACCTAGAAGACAGCCCAAAATGTATATTCTAAGAATGATCAAACAGTAAGTCTTACATTCTCTATTTGTAAAAACATAACATAACACTAGAATTAAGATTAGGATTCTCAGAAGATAGCTCAATGCATAGTCACTCTTAAAATGGTGTCCAAATGTACCAAGCACATTTATCTGGTTTCCAGAGGCACTACAGTAATTAGGAGTAGGGGAGCTGACAGATACATCAAGTAGTAACAGCTGACAGCAGTGGAAGAGATTAAAGAACTATAAAAAGCAGATATGAAATTTGAAAAGCATAGCAGTCTGGGGACATTTGGTATGGGACAAACATTCCTATTCACATCAAAAGCTCCAGTCAAACAATTGTATATAGCAAAGAAAACAATTGATATTCATAATAATGACCAAACTCTAGCCTTGTGCTGATTTTGTCACATGCTAATGTTACACTGAGGCAGGAAAGCCTTAGGGCCCAAGACTTTAGATTCTGACAAGGAGTCATAAAATGATAAGGAGGCAGGTAATGGCTTACCCAACCTGTCCCTGGTCATGTGCCTTTGTAATCAAACACCCCTCTCCTCACATTCTGTACCTATTACCTATGTGCTCAGTGTGTCTAGGAGCCAGTCATAAAGAAACTTCCAAAGCCTTTCCTTATAAGGGGAACAAGGGACCTAGCAAAAGGGGGATGTTGTAAAATCCTATAAAAACCCTGAAGTCGCTTTGTTTAGAGGACAGGGTCTTGAAGCGTGAACTCTCCCTCTGTCGATGTAAATAAACCTAAGTCCTCCAACTTTCTGAGTGGTACTTGGTTTCTCAAAGGTCAATTTCTACAACAATACCAAGAGTTCCACACTGATACAGTAAGATGCAGTGAGGGAGAAAACAGGGTACCAAGTGTTAAACAGCTTTATGTGCACTGGTACATCATTAAGTCTCACATTGTTTTCTGTAAAATGCAGATACTACCTACCACTTCCCTTGTAGGACTGTCATGAGGACAAAATAAGGTACTGTGCTGTATGCAAAAGCACTTCATACAGTATAAAGTGGCCCCAAAATGGTAACCCTCCATTGTCTTTGTTCTGATCGATCCAAAATGTGACTAAAAGAAACTCAATTGGTTACCTCAGCTTTTTCTTATCAGCTTTTTAAAATCACATTCTGAGCTTTCTACTTTAACATGTATCCTCCTCTTTTATTTCCAAGGAATTATGGTACCATCACAGCTATATCTAAACCCTATACACATCACCGATTGTTCCTTTTTGACTCATGTCTAAGCAGTGGCCACATGTATCTTCATGACCTATTTTCCAGCTTGTCCTTCCTTTGTCGTCCCCTCTGATACTTCCTTTCTCAGATCCTTACAGACTAATCTCTAACTGGTTCTCCTGCCCCTAACCACACCCTTCTTTGAGCTTTCCTATACCTGCTCTAAATACAGTTTTGTGTATGTCATCCCCTGGATCAAAAGCTTTCACTGGCTTTCCAGTGTACTTGGGATAAAATCCAAACTCACTAAGGTGGCGTTTACAAAAGCCCACGGGAGAAATTTCTCAGAGGCCTCAAGAAAGCTGTGCTTCTTCAAAGAAAATGGTTCATTTTTACCTTATGCACACCTGCAAATCTTTTAACTAACATTTCGCACCTTTGTCTGCTTTAAAGCTCAGAGTCAAACTCTGGGCACAATCATAAAATCACCAGTGCTGTATACTTAGATTCTTTTACATTTATCTTTCCCTTGTACCTATTTATGTCAGTTTGCTAATCCTATTATTATATATTTCTCTGTAGACCAACTCAAATCCTTGTTAGAATGAGACAGTAGAAAATAATGTTGTGAGACCAAAGAAAATACCTAAGAACACAGGTAAAAAAAAGGCTGTATAGCAAGAGCAGGATGAAGAAAGAGGATGAGAATGAGGTTTTTACTAATGTGAAGATCTATATTAGTTCAATTTTAAGGAGGGTAAAGAGCCCTTTGGGAGAACATTCGCTATAAGAATTTCTAATGAGTTAACATGGAAACAAATGAAGCATTCATAATATCAAATTTGTTCCTGACGATATCTTTGAAATGGGAAGTTCTACTGTTAACATTTTGTGTTAAAATATAACACCAACCAAAAATGTAATGAAGTCAAAGCTAAGCAAAAGATGATGATGACAATGTACATTTGTACTGCTTTGCTGCTTACAAAGCCATTTCGCATACAGAATCTCATACAATTGTCCAGCCATACGGTTTGTTCCTCTGTTGGTGAAAAGCCATCACAAGCAGAATTCTCTAGATCTGGGTCTTCCAAGATGTGGTATTTGCTGTAATACAGAGTCTTGCAGCATGGCGTTCATCCCCTCCTTCTCCTCTGCTGGCATTTTCTCTTCCTCTAAATCACCAAGCTCTACAATGCCAATGTCAGTCTCGTGTCTTTAGCTGTTTTTATTTTGAGCCTCTTTTCAGACATGTACTACCCATCTCTCATTTCCTTATCCCCACTCCCCAGACCCAAAATAGGCTTCCACTTCTTTACAAACCCAGACTGCTCCCTTTACAATCCCTACCTTTCCAAGAAGGCACTTGTTTTTAGAAGCACTGTAGCTGTGAAGACCACCCACCATGGGGCTCACTTATTGTTCTCATTCCATATCGTACCACGCTAACTTTTATCTTTAGATTGTAAGCTTCCCAGAGAAAGGATTTTCTTCTTTATTTAGTGCAATCAACCTATTATAAAGCACTGTGTATACTTACGGAGACTATCAACTAATGCGGCCCTTCCTGGAATTATCCACAGAATCATGTGACTTCACTTTGGCATCATTTTTCCTCCTCTGAATTATCTCGGGCCCTCTTCCAGATTTTTTTGAAAGCAAAAAATTCTCACTTTTTGCTTTTAGGAGTGTCGTCAGCTGTACTTCTGAATGTACATGCTGCATCCTGCTATGTTTTATTTTTTGCAAATAACAATATCGAGTCAAATACCCCTCAAGAGCTTCCATAAAGGTAAAACACAAAGCCATTTTCCTTCTGGCTGACCTACAGATGGTCTTATTCACTCTTGCTGTACAGAAAAGTGACACTGCTCCACTCGGATTGAATATATGCCAGCTATCATAATTTACAATGCTCTATCAGGGGAATAGTACTAGTCTAAAAAAATAAAGTCACTGATTTCCCTAGAACAACCAGGAATGAAACTTTAAGATACACAGTTACTAAATAATACATCTCATTCTTCAATTAATGCAAATATTTAATGGCTTGAAGTAACTATAAAGATCAGAATGCATTAGAGGATAAACAGATCAGAGAGAATATAAATTTTTATGTGGAACCAGCAGTCAGATATAATTCCAAATCCCCAACCTGACCTCAGCAGTTCTTTCATAAGTAACCATAGGCAAAGTAAAGATGTGATTCTTGTTTGGTTTCTTGTCTTTTGTTAAACAAACTTGTCTAAATTTGCACTTAAGCATTTGCTCTAAAAAATGCTTGCTGAATATGTACGTTCTTCCCAGGGCCAAATGACAGTGGAAAAGTCCAAAAGAAGGCAATGAAAGAAAAAAGAAAAAAGCAAAACCCTGGGATAATCCATAAAGTCTGATTGTAGATCTGACTCTAAGGACATAAAGAGGTAACTCCTTGACACTGAATCTTCTTTCGCTAAAATAATCTAATCCACGTCATTGGAGCATCGCAGTACACATTTCAGTATAAACCCTACTTCTGAGTGACATATGATAAAAATGAAGGAAAACAATCACTTGAGAATAATGACTCCATAGCCAAAAGATGCTTGTGAATTCATATCTGTAGCCACATAAAGAGTATATTCCAGGAGCTTGGGGTACAGCTCAGTGGTAGAGTGTTTTCCTGCCATGCTCAAGGCCCTGGGTTTAATCCCCAGAACTGAAAAGAAGTACTTTCCAGATAGAGACTGAGTCCACGTGGCAATCTTTACTAAGTACGTTAAACATAGTCTTCCATTGACACCTGGCAATTAATTAGGAGAGGTGTAGATTCTATCACTACTGCCTCTTAGTGGGCATTTCAGAGGCCCATGGCTAACAGAAAATACAACATGAGCTGACAGTTGAAGTCAGGATGATTAAAATTTGGATTATTAAAATATCATCTTGACACAAAATCCACACTGACTTCATTATGAAAGTTCAGCTTTCTGTTCACAAGGCTTCACAATGGCCCTCCAGGCAGAATGAAATGTGCAAGATTTTCTTCCTCATGAACATGTTGCTGCTAAGCAGCTATCATAATATCTTCTGGGATGAAGACAGACTATCTTCTTAGTTATAAAGAAAGATCTGGACTGTAGTAGGTCTTAAACATATATTGGATGGTAATCTTTTACCTCCTAAAAGAAATACTTTGGGCTAAGATGATTTAATTTTAAGCACTCAGGTTCACGCAGTCAATATTATTTAATGGAGAGAGTTCAATTAATGTCCAACCTTGCAATGAACTTGGCTAAACAAATGTGAACTGTGAGCTAACACACTTGACCAGCCATGGGGGGTCAGCACCTATTTTAGCTACTAAATTATTTACAACACACCTTCTACTTGCTAAAGAGACATACTTTAACTAGCTTCTTCTTAGTCCAATGGCATCTACGAAGACTTCCTCATGGGCTACATTCACACAAATGAGAAAATCAAAAGGACCAGAAGACTTGGAAAGAGAAAAAGAACTGACATTAAATACAGCTGCGAGTTCATCACTAATTGATATCTCCTCAGCCAACCTTCTGTTTCTCTGGTTTGAGTGGAATTTTTTAATAATTAGGGTATTGCTAGAAATCATATTCCAAGCCCATGGGAACAGAAAGCAAGAGAGCTCACCTCGCACGGTCAGTGGCAAATCGGGACGTGATCGCAGCCTAGCACTAAAGAGGAAAGGCTACAGCAGCAAGCCTCTCATACCTCTTCTCCAGTTTTGTCCTTTTCTTTCCCTTTTGAAACAGACATAATACTCTACATTTGTACTATAAACCAGCTAGTATGAACTGAGGCCACGAAATTTTGCTTGAATAGGTTTATTTGCAGTAATGTGGTCCATTATAATCAGTGTAACAAAGCACCATAACTATAAAGCATCCAAGACAGGATGGAAATATCTTTGTCCTTGTAATGAAATTTTACTTGAATAAAAGGAAAAATGTCCTGACAGTTAAAGTCTTTAAACACAGAAATGGCTTAGGAGGAGGTTATGAAATTTAATTCCCAAAGGCTCTTTAAAAATAAGTTATTCATCTTTCTAGAAAGGTTTAGGTAGAGTTGAGCCTAGAGGGAGGAAGATGGATGAGTCCTCTCCAAACCCATCCAGTCCTATAACTCTAAAAAGGGCCTCAATTCTGCTGTACTGCACAGATGTAATAAGATAAATGTGCTGCTTATAATTACTAACCTGATCCATTCATGGATGCTGACTTTTGCCATTTGAAGCTCATAAAGCATCACTTGATATTTCCTCTAATGTATAAAGAATGTAATTATACATCTTTTGAATGAAAATACCTGGGACAAAATGCAAGGGGGGAGTACATCCCGGTTAACAGGAAAAAAACACATACTATGTGTTCAATAAAAAGTTTAAAGTAACTTATTCAGGATAAACTATAAGAGAAAAGCTTTTAAAACTTCATTCTTCTGACAGAGTTGATAGCTCTCCACTGCTTTCTCCTCTCCATGAAATAAAGAATAAAGCTCAATAAGAGAAACAGTTTTAATAAGGACACACTGGGACTCATAAGTAGCACTGGAAAAACAGTGGGCTTCAGGGACGAATATTCTATTGAACGTTATATAAATATAAAGAGGTTTGTATATAGTATAGTTTTGGGAGAATCCAGAGATTATTCACGTGTTTCTGGACCTCTTCAGAGCCCTTTATGGCTCCTCTATTTTTTGTTTTGTTGAGACAGGGTCTCTCTATGTAATTCAGGCTGACCTCAAACTCTGGCAATCCTCCTGCCTCAGCCTCCCCCAGTTCTGGATTTACAGGCATATGCCACCACACTCATCACTTTATGGCTACTCTAAACCTGTGTCTCCACTTACAGCAAACTGCTTTCTCTGTCCTGCCTACTCTACCCAATTACCCCATACTATATTTCTGGGTTAGTCTTACATTTCTTTAATTAGCTGCTGTCATAGTTTGGATCAGGAATGCCCCCCTCCCCCACAAAGGCTCATGTATTGAAGGCTTGGTCCCTAGCTGGTGTTGCTAATGAAAGGAAGTGCAGCCTTGTAGGAGGAGACAGGTCATTAGGAACCTGCCCTTGAAGGGGATGCTGGGATCCTTGCCCCTTTCTCTCTCTCTCTCTTTTTGCTCCTGGGTAGCCATGAAATGATTGTCTTTGCTTCAAAACATGCTCCCTGCCATGATACTCTGCCTCACCACAGGGCCGAAGCCATGGAACCAAGTGACCAGGTACTAATACCCTGAAGCCATAAGCTAAAATAAATTTCCCCATTTTATGTTGTTTATCTCAGGTACTTTATTGCAATGACAGAAAGCTGACTAACATAGTCTTTTAACGAAACACTTGCTTATTTTATTAAAAATACTAACAAGCATACTGCTTTAAGTACTTTATAAATATCAATGCATTTCATTATCAAAACAACCTTATGAAGGAGGTTCTATCATCCTTATTTTATAGGTTAAAGAAACACAAGTGGTGAGGCAGAGATTAGAATACAGGCATCTCAAGAGTACATGTACTTAGTAACTACTGTGGTGTCTTTACAAAGGAGATAGTCGAATGGTGGTTGCTGTTTTGATTATTAACCCAAGGATGTCTTGCTTTCCTTTTCTTAAAAAAAGTATAGTACTGACATTATAATTCTTTAAAAGTAATCAGCAGCAAATATCCTCACTTTATTTACAAGATACATATTTAAATATATCATATGACAGACCTTTTAAGTACAGTCTTTAGTAACAAGATTTGCTTCCCTCTGAAGCATTGGCAGGAATTGCAAAGAATATTTTGGTTTTTATTTCCAAAGACTGTCCTACTGCAGATTTAACAGGTGTTACTCTGGATCCCATGAGCCCCAGGGAAAAACTGAGATCATCTAGCTCACAATGAAGGCAACAAGAACATCTAACCCTCCCCCAATAGATTCCTGGAACTCCAGATTCTTCATTCTTTCCTGATCTAGGCAGCACTTCTTGAGCATCTGCTAACAGCTGGCCAGAGCAGGGAGTGAGCTAATTGGTGTCATTATCTTCTGAGTGGCTGTGCTCTCCTCCTGTGCTTGCCCCCCTTGCCAGCAGGACAGCCATTGAACTGCCTGTCAATTGCAGGACTCTGCCAGTCTCTAGCAGGTTTCCTTTCTAATTCACTCTTTCCTGCTAATCCATTTTAAGTTACATTTTAAACTACCCAGTTACTAAAGATAGAAAGGGAAGATAATCTTAATTCTTTCCTTTCTTCTACCCCCACATTTAATCCACCACCAGCAAGCTCTTTTAACTCTAACACGAATCCTTGCACTTCTCTCCATTTCCTTTGCTACAGTTCTAATCTAAGGCATAATCTAATCCTTGAACAAAAGCATTAGCCTCCTAACTCCCCCCTCTTCTTCCACTTTTGACCTCCTTCCATCCATTGTACACTCTCTAGACAGTCATCTTGCTAGTACACAACTGTACCCCAGTTTAAAATCCTCCAATGGATTCCCAGTCTGCATGATCCGGCCGCTGTGAACGTTCCAAACAACTCATACTTTCCTCTAGTCCCTAAGGAAAGTTTAACTCTTCCCCATCTCAAAGCTTTTGAATATACCTTTTTCTCTGGCAGAAGCAGTGTTTCTCCCCTTGGGTGGATAGATCGTACTCAAAGTCTCAGCTTACTTTTGATTTTACTATTTTTGAGACAAAGTCTTACTAAATTGCCCACGGTTGGGCTCAAACTTGTGATCCTCCTGCCTTAGCCTCTCAAAGTGCTGGGATTCCAGGCGTTTGCACCAGGTCCAGCTCTCAATCTCCATTTAAATGTCATCGCCTCAAAGATGCCTTCTAATAAATTCAAGTATCCTTCACGTCCCTATTGTTTGTATCTTACTACCCTATTTATTTCCTTCTTCATAATTACTTCTGGATAGTTTTTCAACTATTTCTGACATTTGTTACCTGCCTCCCCAAGTAGGACTATAAATTCTAGGAGATCAGAGATTATATTTGCTCGTAACCAATGATGACACCTGAGAGCCATTTGTAGGAGGGAGAAAGCAGACACTCATACTAGCGTGTGGAGTGTTACACCACCTGCTGAAGCTTGGTATGTCCTGAGGTTGCCCCTCTCAGTTCTGTTCTGAGCATTCAGTCCTTCCCACTGGGCTACAGCAGTACCAAGTATTTTCTTTGCTCTGTTTCCAGAGGCCAGTGAAATGTGGCCCAGCTCTCTTCCCACTAGTCATCAAATGGCTTTCTTTAACAGTTTTTAATTCTGGTGTTGAGGGTTGGGGAGGCGGAATCTTTCGCCAAATAAAACCTGTATCTTTTCCTATCTGCCTGCAATTGCAGGAGTTAAGACTTCTCTCTACTCCAAACCACTTTAGCTTCCACTCCAATCTACATTTTTACATGTGCAAATTTTCAACTTGTAACTTCCCCTTCTGCTCTGAAAATGAGCGTACTGGAAAATCATTGCTCTGGTGGGAGGATAAAAGAAAGAATAATAAAAGTCTAAAGACGTCCACTTGTTCTCTTAATAAAATCACACCCAAGTCTCTAAGAAGATAGAGCATAAGAAAACTCTGTATGTAGAACAGAAATTGGGATTGGGAGGGGATCTAGACTTCAGAGTTCTGAGCCCTAAATTGTATGTAGAAACTTTCACTAAATTACCATCCTTAGAAGATGTGGGTGTGATTTCACCAATAGAGCAAGCCAGTTTCTTTAAAAGGCCTACTTGTAAAATTTCCATGGCAACGTGGAGCAAGCATGGCTACTGCTTAGTGCTCACAGAAAGGAAAGGCAGCTACAGTGGAAAGAATGGAGAATGAACAAGAGAAAGAAGATGAGAGAGAAAACAAGTAAACAAAAAGAATGAGAAGAGAATGAGAGAAAACAGGATACAGAGGGAGAGGGAGTAGGGGAAGTGGAAGGAGGGAAAAGAACAAGAGGAAAAGGGAGAGAAGGAGGAATGGAGGATCCTCCTCTCATTCCTTTTGGGGACTGAATGTTTTGGGGGCACTCAGTATTCTAGAACACTGATGAGCTAAGTCACCTCTGTTAGTGAAGCTTTTAGTATTTTATTTGTAGGGTCTATTCTTTCTTAATGAGCAAAGAAAAGACCATTTTGAAGCTCCAGAGCACAGGAAAGCCAAAGTAAAAAGAATGGAGCTGAAAGCCATTTATTTGTTTGTCCTTTGTGATAGCCCTGATCAAAGCTTAGTTACTGAAAGGCGGAAGGCAGAATCATTAGCTGGCAAGATCACCAGTCCCAAATAACATTAACTAAAAGAACTGTCTTTTCATCAAAGGTTTTTTGATTCTTTTGCTTTACCAAAAGGACTTTATTTTGGAATGCTGAATATCCTAAAAAAATGGCATTTATTAATTAGTCATTCCTTCGATTTTATCAACCAAATATATATATAGCTACCTGTCAGAACTTGTGATCAGAATGAGACAATAAGTGTTATCATGAGTTGGTGGAATTGCAAGGTAAAGCACAGGAACTAGACATTTTAATTAAGATGTAAAACTACTCAAAGATCACCATTCCTCCCTTCACTGACACCAGGGGAAGTAAGTGCAATTCAAAGAACCCCATGTAGTTCTCCAATGAAAAATATCTTAGCGATGAAGAAATGCATCTTCTTTCTTTTGTATATATGTATTTTTTATTAAAATTTATCCAAAATGACACAAACTTACGGGTCATTACACAAACATACAGGCCATAATACATTGTGCCTTTTGCTTATAACAACAAGCAATGTAAACAACCACATAGCTGCAGTAGTAAGTCATAACCACACAAAGTTAACAGTAGTACCTAGTGTACATGTTACTGTTTAGCATATGTGCTGCCGAAGCGAGCACACATCTTACTGTTTAAAGTTTGGGTTATTAGGTTCTTGATTTTAGGATATCTTTATTCCTCTGAATTCCCTTCCCCTCTCCCTTTGCACTCTTCTTGTTCCCTTGGATCCTTGGCCCATTGCCTTAGGTCTTTCCCCTTACCTTTTTGTATTCATTGTTTACCATTTTCTTTTGTTTGTATTTTGCCTCACTCAAATGAGGGATGCCACACGGTATTCAAGTCTGGTTTATTTCACTCAACATTATATTTTCCAGGTTCATATATTTTCCTATAAATGACTCTAATTTCTTCTTCTTTATAGCTGACTAGTATTCCGTTATATATCGATAACTATATTTTGTTTAACCAGTTATCTGTTGATGGATATACACGCTGTTCCCAGAATTTAGCTATTACAAAGTGTGCTGCTTTAAACATCGGTATCCAGGCATCACTGTAGTATGATGTCTTTAGCTCTTTGGGGAAGATACTTAGGTAAAACACTTGAAGACACTGGAGTAGGAAAGGAATTTCTAAACGGAAACTCAAATGCATAGGAAATAGCAACAAGAATCAACAAATGGGATTATAATAGACAAAAAAGTTTCTGTACAGCAAAAGAGTCAATTAGTAGAGTGAAGAGAAAACCCACAGAATGGGAAAAAAATCTTTGCCAGCTACTCCTCAGACAGAGGACTAATATCTAGAATATACAAAGAACTCAAAAAAATTAAGCCACCTAAAATTAATGAGCCACTCAAGAAATGGGCTACAGAAATGAACAGACACGTCACAGTGGAAGAAATACAAATGGCCAACAAATTTATGAAAAAATGTTCAACATCTTTGGCCATTACAGAAATGCAAATGAAAACAACTCTAAGATTCCACCTTACCCCAGAAAGAATGGTAATCGTTAGGAAATCTAACAAAAAATGGTTGTAGTTTGAAAAAGGAACCCTCCTACACTGTTGGTGGGAATGCAAACTAGAACGACCATTATGGAAATCAGTATGCAGATTTCTCAAAAGCCTGAAAGTAGAAATTCCATATAACCTAGCCATTCTCCTACTAGGTGTCTTCCCCAAAGTGCATCTTCTTTCTATGCATTGAAAAATAATCCTGAAGTCAAAGGAGAGAGGAAGAGGAGCTAGTAGCAAGAATGGCACTACATATACCCCATTTGGGGGACGTGCAGAGGGAGGAGAAGAGAAAGAAGGGAGAGAAGGGTTGTAGAGTAGGCCAACCTGGGGGACGACTGCTGTGCTGTTAGGCAAGTTGCACTTTCTCTATCTGAAAGCACCATTATGGTGATCAGACCAGAAGAACACAAGCACCTAGCAGCACTATCTTACACCCACCGGCCGTTCAAACCTATAGCTGAGACATGCTTTTCTGGAAGACCACCTGCTAAGTGGCAAAGCCAACAGGTAGATGCCATTCAGGAGTCCAGCTCATAGTACTCTAGCTTCTTGCATTCTTTTTCCAAAGTCTTATCTAACATACAACCTTTAATTATTTGATTCCCTTATTAACCAACACAAAAACACACTAGGAGTACCTTTAATCAAACACTAGGTATGATGGTGCATGCCTATAATCCTGGCATTCTGGTAGGCTGAGGCAGAAGGATTGTAAACTGGAGCTTACAACTCCAATTTAGGAAGACCCTGTCTCAAAACATAAATAAATAAATAAATAAAAAGTGCTAGGGATGTAGCTCAGTGTGAAAGCCCCAGGGTCAATCCCAGTAGCACATACAAACACAAAAAAAAATCTTTAAGCGTTTCCGCACTAGAGCTATATATGTATTATGTAGCAGTACTATGACCAAAGACCTCAGTACTGGGTCCAGTAACAGTATTGTTTCTCAGTACTAATTCCTAGGAAACACAGGGCTTCAGGGCCAGAAACCCGGGGTCAGAATTCTAAATCTGCCCCTGGCTTGCTATGTGATTTTGGACAAGGTACTTTATCTTTTTGTACCACTGTTTCCTCCTCTAAAAACTTGGAATACCTACCTCAAAATGTTTGTATGAGGATTAAAGAAATAAGGTATATATGGAGGGTCTAGCACAATGACTGACACTTAAATGTTCAATACCAGATTGTCAGTTGTATCACCCGAGGAATATTACAGTAAAGCAACAATGCACTGTTTTCCCTACAACCAGCATCATACAGGGAAGGTTTGAGGGCTCAAAGCAGGGTGTCTAGGTCATTAGGAGCCATCTACTTGTTTTGATCAGATCTTACTTATGCCACATCACCAGTGTCCAGATAAGTAATTAAATTACTCTTATAACTCCAAAGATTCTATGAGTATTATATAAGTCTCTAAATCTAGTGTCTCATAAAATGTCTTCGTCTCATGTAGCATGAAGTTTAAGTTCATTGATTCAGACCAGATGGAAATGCAAGACATTTCCAAAATTAGCCACCTTAACTACTTCCAGAGCTTTATAAAATAGAAACATGCCATGGATATTCTGCTAATGCCTGTATATTGAACATATCTACCTACCTAGGTTGAACTACCCTAAAACTTCGTGGAGGCATTTAACATGATTTTTAGTTTTACCTCAGTTTTTAAGAGCACACGGTTTTACAGAATTGCTAGCAAAATTTTCACTTGGATGGTGGTGGAGGGGGCATTAGGTATGGAAAACTCAAGTGGTGTCATGTTGTAACACCAAGAGCAATGAACAGAGGTCAAGGACAGACTTACACAATCTTAGCCACAGGAATCAGATCCATAGACCTAACTTCGCTCTTGTACAAAGTAAGTGAATTGATATAGGTAATCTCTTCCACATCTAAAGTCTATCTTAAATTTGAACATTAGTACAAATAAATTAGAGTTTGTATATAGAGTTCAAAACCCTGCTGTCTAATGTTGAATACTTAACAGTGTCTACTAGATACTATGCTATCTTCTATATCCATACCATTTAGCAATGGCTCAGCCAATTTTCCCAATGATATATGGGAAATGAAGAGAGTAATAGTAGTAGCAGTGGATAATAGTGGTGTCAGGGGTGATGGTGGTAGTAGTAGCAAAAACTTATTTCAGTTTCCTATCAGTCATATCCTATTATAAACACTTAACAAACATTAACTCATTTCTCATTTAATTCTCCAAACTATACTAGAAGGGAAGTTGTCTTTGTTACTTTCTTGTTGCTAGGGCAAAATACCCACAGCTACAAGGTAAAGGAGGGGAGGTTTATTGTGGCTGAGAGTACGTAGAGGTTTCAGTTCACAGTTGGCTGGTTCCATGGTCGGGCAGCAGAGAAACAGTTCATGGCAAGTCAGACAGGAAGCAGAGAAAGATCAAGGGATAAGGAGGGATACATACCCTTCCATGCCAAGCACATGGTGACCCGTCTCTTCCCAGCAGGCTTCACCTCCCAGCATCACAGGCGGCTACTAACCCATCAGGGGACTAATCCAGTGATGAGCACCACACACCCATGATCCAGTCTCCTCCCAAAAGTCCTGTGTGCGAGTGCATGAGGCTTTAGGAGGACATCTACATATAAACCATAACAGAAGTAGGCTTATTATCTCCACTTTGTAGAGGAGAATTATGAGGCACAAAAATGTGAGGTGATTTGCTTTAGCCGCTAGAGAGCCAGAATTCAAACCTACGGTCTCAGCTCTAATCCGGAAAAGTGAAAGGAGACCACTGGACTGGGAATCTCACTTCCAGCCATGATATAGTAAAAAGGACCAGAATTTTCCTTTTCCTTTCAACAACTAGAAAGCCCCGGCGTGGGGGGGAGGGGGATGGGGACGGGGACGGGGACGGGGGACGGCGACACACACGTTTCTTTCAGATATTATACAATAATTAGCCCAAGACTATAATCTCCCAGAAAAGAAAAATGAACAAGGCAGGCCTAACTAGTGCCTTAACTTTACAATATGGAGGAAATTTCCAGCCATAATGCAAGGAGAAGGAACACAAACGGAGTCCAGTAGTTTCACTGAGTCCAAGACACAGACCGAAGTTCAAATAGGCTGCATGTGGCTTAAAATCATGACACAGTATAGGAGACAAGGATGCCATGGAGAGAGCAGGACCACCGGAGACCTGCAGAGCAGTCCCTGACTATCCTGAATCTGCACATGCATGCCGGGGAGCCGCAGAAAGCTGGGAGAAAGAATCCTCAGAAAAGAGCAGGAGGAATGACTTCTAGGAGAGCGGCAGGAGGTGCTGGGCCGACTGTCAATCCAGTTGAAGTTGGTGAAAATTATTAAAAAGTAAAAATCATTATGAGTCTCAGAAAATTGTCCTGGGGATACAGCAAATGAAGAAACATTTCTTGGACAAATGACTACAAAACTTTGTTAAGAGCAATAGCCACCTATAGAATCTAAGACACTATTTATCTGCTGTTCTCCACTCCCATTTTGCTGACTTAGTGTGACAGAAATGCTAAGCAACTAAAGCCAGGAACACAGAGCTCACTTTCCCTCCACTTACCAGCCTGGGATTATGAAGTATGCGGTCCAGGGCAGAATACCAATATTTCTCGCCTATCCCTAAGCCTGGGTTTCAGAAACTCTAATCCAGGGAGGTGCGGCCAAGACGTCTGGGGCCCCCCTTCCTCCACCTGGCTATGCACAGCTTGTAGGTCAGACACTGCCTAAGGCATAGCTGACCAAGATTACTGGCTCTCAAACGCCCTCACCTCAACTCACTCAAAAGACAGGGCTGTATATGAGAAAAGGTGCAGCCAGGAAGTCCAAAAGCTCCATTCCCATCGATAAAGCATGGGCGTAACTCTGAGAAAAGCAGGCCACTGTCTCTGCCTCCAGCTCTGGAGGAATGATGCCTATGTTTTCCCAGGGGGACAGAAAGGCCCTAAGAACAGGTTACTCCGTAATAATACTCCACAAGGGAACTGATTTGACTTACGGTGAGAAAGCTAAGCCCCAGAGTGCTGTGGAAAATGGAGATTTGGGGGGTCAGTACTTAAGAAGGGGGTAGTACCTGCACAAACCATGCTTATCACAGAGCTATTCCTTAAGTTAAGGACTCAGGCTAGGTGCCCATCAGTGGAAGAACAGATAAATAAAATGTGACATATATACACAAGGGTGTACTGTTCGGCCATAAAGAAGAACAAAATCATTGCATTTGCAGAAAAATGGATGGAACTGAAGATTGGCATGCTAAGTGAAATAACCCAGTCTCAGAAAAACAAGCGCCACATTTGTTTCTCTTAGATTTTAACTGGCTCCCGCCGGTGCTGTGATCTGGGCCCTTGTTTTGGGGCAAGGAAATTTGAAGCCGCCAAAACAGCAAGCAGCAAGTTACTTGGTGGGGATGGCCAAAGGCATGCTTATTAGAAAGAATAAAAATAAAGGCTCTCTGCTTGTCTGGGGAGTGGTTCCCTAAAGTGGGCACTGTGGAAATTTAAGCTAAGGGGTTTTTATACAGTGTTTGGTACCAATAAACATGACGGAAAGCAGGGATGTTCCTGGCCTCAGGTAGGCATTTGACATCTCTTGCATTCTATTAGGCCCTGATAGTCAGTTTGCTTATGTTAATTATTCAGGCCCTTTGGTATGTTAACTCACTTCTGCCCTATCTTTTAGTTTACTTCTGGTTAACTATTGAGGACCTGGGCCCTATCTGCCTACCCTCCTCTATCTCCTGGCTTCAATATGTAATCTGGGGAAGGGTGGCAAAATAGTATGAGGAAGGGGCTGGGGATTTAGCTCAGTGGTTAGAGTGCTTGCCTAGCAAGCACAAGCCCTGAGTTCAATTCCCGACAACAACAAAAAAAAAAAAAAAAAAAAGATAGTAGAAAGAGGCCTATTAGGAAACGAGTAGGAGATAGATGGGGGATAGAGTTAAGCAATAGTAGGGAGGGTGGATACAATCAAATCACACTAATATCCAAGTATGAAATGCTGAAATGTCACAATTAAGCATGTTAATTTGTACAACTAACACGTGCTAATAATTATAACTGAAAAGGGGCATGTGAGCTGGGAATGTAGCTCAAAGTAAGCACTTGCCTACCAGGTGCAAGGCTCTGGGTTCAATCCTCAGCACCACAAACAATAAAAAAAAAAATATAAACTATATCAATAGATCTCAAATAGGACAAAAGTGAAGGAATATATTGCCCTTCACACTAACCTAGAACAGATATAATGTGGGGAAGGAGAATGTGGTTTTGAAAAATTGTTCTATTACTGGCCATGTAGGTTCATATGCTTAGGTTTATTTGCTCACTGCTGACAAAAATCAAAGGAAGCCATATATTTTAGTAAAAAGAAAAAAAGGAGCTAGCTCCAAGGAGATGGAGGGGCCTGTTGGCCTCAAATCACCATCTACCCATATACAGATGGTACAGTTCTTTTACAATAAAGAACTGAGGGGCCGGGAGAGACAGAAAGATACAGTAGATCTTCACACTTGCTTTTTCATTTTCGGCCATCTTCATCAGCTCATCATCCTCTTTCTTGTGGAAAGAAAACTTGGCTCTGGCCTCCTGGGCCTGTATTTGTATATTCCATTAGTTTGTGGGGGAAGGGGGCTAAAGAGAGGAAGGGGTGCTGGTTATGTGCTCAGCAAGAGAAAATTTAGAGAAATCACTCATCTCTAAAAGAAAACTATCTAACTTTTAAAGTTCTATTTTTGCAGTGCTGGCTACAATCACAGGCAAATGAATATATCTGGACAGGGAATGGGAACCATGAGGCAAAAGACCCCTCCCCCAAGGTGGCATCTTTCTTTCTTCAGTGTTCCATGACTCTGATTCTGAGGTTTTGCTCCAGAAAACTGACCCCATAAAGTTCAGAGAACATTTCTCCAAGTACTGGTGAGGACAAGAAGCCTGGCTTTACTTTTCATACCAATACTTCCATTGTTTAATGGAAAAAAGTGGTAGGAAGGGAGCAGAAACCTAGAATTCTTTTTTTCTTGAAAGTCCACTAGAGTAGGAGAGTACTTATACAATCTTAAGAGGATAGAAAATCTAATTTATCTTTATTCTTTGTGAGCACATGTGCTTGACACAGGGTAGATACAAAATAAAGGTTTTTTGAGTAAAAAACAAAGGTAGAAGAAATGGCTGCTCACTCCACAAGAGCAACAACCTGTTAGCTGCTAAACCACACATCTGTTAGATGCTTAAGAGAGAACCAGAGAGGGAGAGATATTTAAGAAGAAGTCTTTGAGGGTCAGAATATAAACCCCAAATACTGTTCTCAAAATTACCTGCACGAGCCAGGCACAGTGACAAAATTCTGTAATCCCAGCTACTTGGGAAGCTGAGGCAAGAGGATCGCAGCTTTGAAGTCAACCTAGGCAACTTAATGAGAGACTGTGTCTTAAAATAAAATTTAAAGGGGAGTAGGGGTGGGGCTGGGACATAGATCAATGGTAGAGTGTTTGCCTAGCATGTGTCACACTCTGGGTTCAAACCCAGTAGGGGAGTACTTCTTAAATTAAAGGGCCTCAATGTAATTGGATCAGGTAGGGCAATTTATGCCTCAGGACACTGTCAAAAACAATGGAAAGGGGCTGGGGATTTAGCTCAGTGAGTAGAGTGCTTGCCTTGTAAGCACAAGGGCCTGAGTTCGATCCCCGGCACCACCAAAAAAAAAAAAAAAAAAAAAAAAAAAAAAAAAAAAAAAAAAAAAAAAAAAAAAAAAAAAAAAAAAAAAAACAATGGAAAAACCAGAAAGCAAGAAAAGTGGCTAACAGTTGATTGTGTATACCACTAAAACAGACAACAGAAAGACCAGAGAAAAAGACAGTCAAATAGAGTGCTACAAAACCACTACCACATCAAGGGGAGTATGGTCATGCAAAACCTTGTGCCTTCTGAGGAAACATCTGTGGAAAAATGGACTTCACTCACTGAACTAATACTTCAAGTCACTAAACAAATAATCAACAAACAATGATAACAACAAATCCTGAAGTGGAGGAAGGAGTGGTGATAGGAGTAATCAGTATCCGGATTGCTATATTATCTAAAATGTTCAAATTTTCAATTAAAAATTATAAGACATACAAAGAATCAGTACAGCGTTACTCATAAATAGCTTTTTAAAAATTAGATAAGTGAAATTGTCTTTGAGAAAGCTCAGATATTGGACTTATGACAATTGCTGAACAAATACATAATCTCAATAGATATAATGTGTAATTGTTCATTATGATATAATTTATACATACATATGCACAGACAGAAAATTTTGACAAACTCGAAGCAAGACAAAGGCAATGAGATCCACACCGAGACACACAATAGCAAAAATGCTGAAAGAGAAAATGAAAATCTTGAAAGTAGCAAGAGAAAAACACCTCTTCACATATAGGGGAACTGAGTAAGTTTAACAGCTGACTTCCAATCAGAGACAATAGAGGCTGAAAGGCAGTAGGTGACATTTTCAAAGTAAGAAAAGGAAAATAAACAAAAACAAGAAAAAGCCATCAATGAAAAATCCTCTCTCCAGAAAAGAAAACTTTGCAAGAAAAAAAAAAAATTAAGGCATGATAGACATTCCCAGATAAATAAAGACAGAAACAAATTTTTCACAAACTTGACATATAAGAAATACTAAAGGAAATTCTTCAGGTTGAAAGAACGTGACCCTTGATGAAACTTTGATCTTAAACAAAAAACAAAGAACACTTGTAAGGATAATTACATAATTATAAGACACTGTAAACTGGCCATGTTTTTCCTTTCTACTTTAGAAGAACTAATGCAATTGTTTGACATAATATACTTTTAATTGAATGATTGCTAATATAACATGCAGATATGTAAATTTGAAATAGCACCAGGGAAGTGGGTTAAGAACAAGCTGTATTGAGTGAGGTAAGCAAATGACACTAAGTGGTAGCGTGAATCTACAAGAGGAAATGAAAGCAATCAGAAATGGCAATAGGAAGGTTAATACAATAACCTGTATAAATATATACTTGCTCTCCCCTTTTATCCTTTTGCCATCCTTAAAATACATGTCACATAGAGTAATAAATATAAAAATGTATTGCTGCATTTGTAATACAGATGTAATATGTACAATACACAATGGGGAGGAAGGAATAAAGGTATCTGGTAGTAAAATGTCCACATTCTGCTGAAATTGTAGTAGAAAAATGTGAAACCAATTATGACAAACTAAGATGTATATACAGTAGTAAACCCTAAAGCAACCAGTAAGTTTAAAGAAACTTAAATATATATAGTGATAAAATTATAAAAGAAAGAAAAATATAATAGAGGAAAATACTTATTTAAAAGTTCAAAAGAAAGCAGAAGGACAGAGGAACAAAAACAACAAAAAGCATATAGAAAACTAAAACTAAAGTACCTTACATAAATGCAACTATATCAATAACAGTAAATATGGCTGGATTAAATAATCCAAAAGGAGACTTCAGACTATACTTAAAAATATAATTCAACTAGCTGAGTGTGATAGTACAAGCTTGTAATCCCAGGACTTGGGAGGCTGAGGCAAGAGAATTGCCAGGAGTTCAAGGCTAGCTTCAGGTAAATAGTGAGTTCAAGGCCAGCCTGATAAGTACATAGTGAGACTCTGACTCAAGAAGACCAAAATAAATAAATTGATTAATTAAATAGAAATTCAACTATATATGCAGTCCATGTGACACTGATTTTAGCTTCAAAGACACAAATTGGTTTAAAGTAAAAAATAAAAAAGGAAGAAGATATATCATATAAATACCAACCATAACAAAGTTCACATGGCATCATTAATGTCAAACAATAAAGACTTTAAAACAAACAGAAAATTTACTAACATTAAGTGGGACATAATACAATGATAACAAGGTCAATGCAACAGAGAGATATACCAATTATAAAGCATGTATGTACAACAGACTTTAACATACAAGAAGCAAAATCTACAGAATTACAAGAGGAAATACACACTTCAAGAATGAGAGCTGGAAATTTATTACTTCATTTTCAATAATGAATAGAACAGCTAGGCAGAAGGCTAAACACTTGAATAACACAGATTTAACAGACATTAATACAGTATTCCACTCCAGAACAACAGAATATATATTCTTCAGAAGTGTACATGGAGCATTCTCCAGATTAGACCATCAGCTATACAAAAAAACAAGCCTCAATAAATTTAAAGGAACAGAAACCATACAAAGTATGTGTTCTAACAACGAAGGAATGAAATTAACAATGGATAAAGGAAATGAGTTTGGGAAATTCAAAACTGGAAAGTAAAGACATGCTTTTAAATAACCAGTGGGTCGATGAATAAATCATCACAGACACTAGAAAATATTGTGAAACAGATACAAATGATGACATGACATATCAAAATTATGGGATGTAGCTAAAATAGTGCTTAGAGGAAAATTTGCATTTGGAAATGTCTACATTAAAAAAGAGGTCTCAAAAAAATCAATAAACCTCTACCTTGACATAACAGAAGTACAAACTAAACACAAAGCAAGCAGAGAAAAGGAAATAATGAAGAGCTGGACAGAGATCAATGAAATGATGAGTAGAAAAACAATATGGGAAAATAAAATTAAAAGGGTCAGGGATGTAACTCTCTGCACCGGCCCTGGATTTGATCAACCCTCAATACCACCACCCCGCCCTGCCACAGACAAAAAAAAAAACCACTTAGAGAGAAGGGTCCTGCATCACAGTACATGTCCTGGGTTTTTATTCTCTTCCAGATTTTCCCTGAAGGTGGATCCCAGACACAGAGCTACATGAAGAGCAGTGGTATGATGGCCATGACTGGTTAAAATTCTTATAGAAACCCTGTATCACTGGCCAGAGTAATTTTAAAAAGTGATCTCTACGAGCCAAAGAGTGTGTGGGTAATCCCATTTTGTTTTGTTTTGTTTTGTTTTATATTTTCTCTAGCAGCTTTGCTGACAGGTTAAGCTTTTGGTTTAGAATTGTTTGGGAATAATAGCTGTGTAAAGCAACTAAAATTCCAAGGGTCAACGTGTCTTTCTAGTCAGAAGAACCAGGCAAGGGGACTCTGTGGGCTCAGAATTGGACTTATGACTTACGAAAGAGTGAGACAATGTGATAGCCTAGTTCTGTGTAGGAATCCAAGGAACTTCTACATCCCGATCTAAGCTGTTTATGTTCAGGACAGACCCAAAGGATCACATCAAAAACTTGGAGAAATGAACTAAGACTTAAGCTGTCATTCAACACTCAAACACCTGAATGACATATGCAATGAATATAAATAAAACAGTAAAATGTCACCTTGGAAAACTGACCTGAAAGGAGAACCCGTAACCACAGAAAACAAGACAGAGCTTGTGGTCTGAATCTATCATTCATAGACTTCCAAAAAAATTCTCTAGAGAACTATAATATGACTCATAGTTTATATAAGGTAACTTTTACAATGCCCCAAATTACCCAACATAAAAAGAACCAGAAAGATATAACCAATTCTCCAAAGAAAAGCCAATCAGCAGATTCTCCACCCTATATACCCAAATTTTGGAATTATCAGGCGAACGCTTGAAGGCAGCTTATGGCAAATAGACCATAAATTGACGTACCAATGATTTCTTGCGTTCTGGTATCACAGCTTTGTGTAATCCCCCCTACCCCAGTTCAGGCAGGACCTGACTTGATTTTAACCAATAAACTATGGCAAAAATAATGGGGTTTTAATCTGTTAATTAGGTTATATTATGTGGCAAAAGTAACAAAATGTCATTCCAGTGATTATATTATAAAAGACTAAAAAAAATTAAAAAATAAAAAAATAAAAAAAAGACTCTCCAAAACATTATTGTTGTATGTGACAATCACGTCTCATGCTCCCAAGTGCTGGGGTTACAGGCATGTGCCATTATGTCTAGCTTTGGGAATTCTTCTAAGAAACTATTGAGATCAGAAGACAGTAGAAAAACATATTTAAAAGGTTAAACAAATATTAGGTGTGATTAAAAAACAGAGTGAACATTTAAATTTTAAACAATTTATTACAATAAAAGACACATTGCCATTAATCTCCCTCAAAATACTCCCCCTCACTTTGAAAACATGCATCCCATTCCTCTTGCTGCTTTCTGAAGCAGTTCTGGAAGTCTTTTTGTGTCTCTAGTTGCACTGTTGAGTCTGTCTTGGTGCCTAAACTGGTTCAAAACATTTACCTTTTTTGGTCATTCTGAATTTGTAGAGCCAGAAGTCACACCATGCCAGATCCAGTCATTAAAGAGGATGAGAACGCACCATAATATTTTTATTTGGTAGAAATTGCTGTAAACATTTGATCAGTGTGAGTGATCATAAAATAAAGTGAATGTTTAAATGAGAAATTTTGTTACAGTAAAAGATACACTGCCACGGGTCCCCCTCACATTCTTAACCCATCATTCTTGGCATTCTGTCTTTTACTGTAATAAGTTTTGGTTTTTAATTTAAACATACTCCATATCCTTTTATCACCCCTCATATTAACTCAAACTAGACTGTGCAATATTAGGTATTTGTACTGTAATCTATAGTGTCGGTGCCAAAGTACAAATATGATGTATAACAAAAACACCACGGCCTGGGGATTTAGCTCAGTGGTTGGAGTGCTTGCCTTGCAAGCACAAGACCCTGAGTTCGAACCCCAGCACCAAAAAAAAAAAAAAAAGTTAAAAGTTAAAATGGATTCCTAAAAATTCTCTAATATTCCAAAAGAAAACAAGAAATGGGAAGCAGAGGAACAAACGTCAAAGGAGACAATCAGAAAAAAACATAATAGAATAGCTGAACAAACTCCAACTATATGAATAATTACATTGAATGTAAATCCTCTAAATGCTTCTTATAAAATACAGGAATTTTTCAAACTAGTTTTTAAAATTTTACATGGTTCCTAAAAGAAACTCATTTTAAATGTAAAGACATATGGGTTAAAGGGGGGAAATAATATACCATACAATTCTAATCCAAATAAACCTGAAATGACTACACTAATAAAAGATAAGATAGATTGCAGAATAAAGAGTACTACCAGGATTAAACAGGGAAACTTCCATAATGATAAAAGGGATCAATTCACCAAAACAATACCAATTATGTGTGCTGCTAACAAGAGATTTTCAGAATACATGAAGCAAAACTGATAATCCTGAAAAGGACAAGTAGCGAAATTGGCAATAATGCATGGAAATTTAACACTCTTCTATCCGAAATCAATAAAACAAGTAGGCAGAAAATCATTAAAGGTATAGAACTACACAACACTATTAACCAGTTTTATCTAATTGACATTTATAGACCACTCCACCCTGTAAAACAGAAGAATTCACCAAGCTACACCACATTCTCATCGATAAACCTCAAAAACATTTTTTAAATTGTGCTTTAAAAACCCACATAATATAAAATTTACTGCCTTGGACATTTAAAAATATACATATCAATAGCATTAGGTATATTAATATTGCTGCAAAATAGATTTCTAGGGAATTTGAAAATCTGAAATACTATACCCATTAAACAACAACTACCCTTTTCTCTCTCCCCTAGCCCCTGGTATTCACTATTCTACCTTACGTTTCTGTGAATTTAACTACTTTAGATAACTCACATAAATACAATCATATAGTCTTAGCTTATGTCACTCAGCAAAATGTCTTCAAGATTCATCCATGTTGTAGCGTATTCTTCCTTTATAAGGCTGAATGATGTTTCATTACAGATATATGCTACAGTTTGTTTAACCATCTATCAGTGTACATTTGGGCTGCTTCTCCCTAATGGCTTGAATGGTGTACATGGGTATACAAACATCTCTTCGAGATACTGTTATTAACTCTTTTACATAGTTACCCAGAAGTGGAACTGCTGTATCATATGGTAGTGCTATTTTCAATTACTGAATAACCTCCTAGCTTTTTTCCACAGTGGTTGTCCTGTTTTTACAATCCCATCAGTATACTACATACATGTCCCAATTTCTCTACCTCCTTACCAATACTTGCTATTTTCTGTGGCTTTTTTTTTTCCAGTGCCAGGGATTGAACTCAGGGCCTTGCACTTGCTAAGCAAGCACTCTAACCACTGAGCTAAAAATTCCAGCCCCTATTTTCTGTGTTTTTGAAAGGGATAGTCATCCTAATGGGTCTGACAAACTTTTTTAAGAATTAAAATCATATAAAGAATGTTATTTAACCACAATGAAATTAAACTAGAAGTCAATAACAAATATATGTCAAAACTCCTATTTGGACATTAAAAAACACATATCTTAATAACCTATGGGTTGACTAGGATAATGCTCCTTGGTAGAGTGCTTGCCTAAGCATATCTAAGGTTCTGGGTTCAATCACCAGTACCACAAAAATAAATAACTTTGTCAAAAACAAATTCTTAAGGGAAATGTAAAAGTATTTTAAACTGACTGAAAATAAAATTTTAACATATCAAAATTTTGAGGGTGTAGTTAAAGCAGTGCTGACAGGGAAGATGACAGCATCACACGTTTATATTATAAGAGAAGGACTAGCTAGTCACTTAAACTCCTAATTTAACAACACTAGAGAAAGAGCAAAGTAAACTCAAAGCAAGGAAAAGAAAGAAAATAGGTGAAACCAAAACAAAACAAAACAAAACAAAAAAACCCAAACTGAAATTGTTTATATTGGTTATTTGCTTATTTTTATTCAAGACAAAGCAGGCCTGTTAGGGTTTATATCTAGATGTCTCTCAAAAGCCTCATGCATGTATAGGTGGGGCTTTTGGAAGGTGACCAGATTGCCAGGACATTATAGCTGACAGCTGTTAGGAGGTGGGTTCTGGTTGGAAGAGGCAAGTCACTGTGGGCAGGACTCAGAAGGGTATTATCTCCCTCTCTAGTTCCTCCCTTGACTCTCTGCTTCCTGATCTCTACACAGATCCTCCAACAATGCAAGGACTGAAACTTTTAAAATGTGAGCAAAAATAAATCATTCCCTCCTTTAAGTGCAGGTGTTGGGTATTTTGTCCCAGTGACAAAGAAAGTGACTAACAAGGTCATAATTAACATTAATAAAATTGATGAGTTAATAGACTTATCAAGAAAATAGGAGAGAAGACACAAGTTATTAATAGCCATACTAAAAAAGAAGCATCATTCTCAATTTGGCGGCAATTAAAAAGAATTAAGAGAACATTATAAACAATTTTATGCCCATAAATTTGACAGCATGGACACAAATTCCACGAGAATTCCTTAAAAGTCACAAACTATCAAACTCACTCTATAAGAAATGGATAGCCGGGTGCAATGGTGTGCATCTGTAATACCAGCACTCTGGGAGGCTGAGGCAGAAGGATCACAAATTCAAGCCCAGTCTGGGCAATTTAGCAAGATTTTGTCTCCAAATTTTACAAAGAGGGGAGAGGGGACTGGGGATATAGCTCAGGGCAAAAGCCCTGGGTTCAATAACCAGTACTACAAAAATAAAAAATTTAAAAAAAAATATGGATAATCCAAATCTCCCATACGTCTTTTAAAATTTGGCTAATTTTTAAAAGCCTTCCAATGAGAAAAGTTCCAAGCCCAATTAATTACTTCTCTGGTGGACTCTATCAAAAAGTTAAAAAAGAAATAATGCTAATTTCTCTCAGACTTCAAGAAATACAAGAGAAAAGAACTTTCCAACTCATTTTATTACCCAGATAACAAAAATATTACAAGAAGATTGCACACCAGATCACTCACAAATACAGATGTGAGAATCTTCAATAAAATATTCAAAAAGTAGGGGCTGGGGATTTAGCTCAGTGGTTAGAGTGCTTGCCCTTGCAGACACAAGGCCCTGAGTTCAATCCCCAGCACCAAAAAAAAAAAAACCCAAAAAGTAATCAATGTAATTCACCATATTAAGAGGACAAAGAAGGAAAACCAGATGATTATTTCAACAGAAAATTTAAAAAAAGCGTTTGACAAAATTCAACATATATTCTTGATAAAAAGTGTTAACAAACTAGGAATAGAAGCAAACTTCCTCAATGTGCTAAAAAACAACTATGAAAAAAATCTTAGCTACCATGACACTCAGTGGTAAAAGAATGAATGTTTTTTTCACTAAGATCAAGAACAGAAAAGGGCGTTCATTCTCAACAATGCTGGTCAACACCTGTAGCAGTACTTAGGGGACCTTTATTGCACTACATGCTCATAATAGAAAAAGAAGAATGCTCTCAATTCAGTAATTTAAATGTCTAGTTTAATAAAACTAGAAAAGAACAACAAAATAAGCTCAAAGTAAATGAAAGGAAACAGATTTTAAATTTCCAGAAAAGTCGATAAAATAAAAAAACTAGTTCTTTGAAAAGATCAATATAATCAGTAAACCTTTAACCAAACAAAGCAAGAAAAGAAGGGAAAATACAAAATACTAAAATCAAGAATAAAAACATGGCTAATATAACATATCCTGACATTAAGTAGACAAAAATGGCGGCTAGGGACATAAGTCAATGTTACAGGACTTGCCTAGCATGCCCAACACCCTGGATGCTAATCCCAGCACCACAAAACTAACTAACTAATCAATTAACTGAATGAATAAATAAATAAAAATTTTAAAAGTATGAAAATGGGATACAGTAAACAGCTCTACATGTGTAAATTTGACATTTAAATGAAATAGACCAATTCTTAGATATAAATAACTCATTCAAGAAGGAGTAGATAATCTGAACAACTCTGTATCTACTAAATAAATTGAACGTAGAATCATAAACCTCCCAAGAAAGAAAATTTCAGGTTGACATTGTTTCACTAGAGAATTGAACCAAATCTCATTAAAGAAGAATTAAGACATAACAAAAGCCACCAATTTTAAGTGAACAATTTGATGAAGTTTGACATATGTAAGAATCTTCCCAGAATAAAAGCAGAAAGCTATGTGGGAGATAATATTTATTTAGTAACATTGCCTTACATTAAAGAAAAAAATGAAGGGAATGAGCTAGTGTAATACATATTTTTTCAATATGGTCCACTAGTCAAAATTTATTAACACACACAAAAATTTACAAAATGCAGGTTATTTTATTTACTAAAACACAACACCATGCTATTTCCCTTCCCAACATCAAACATACAGTTTCTGAGAATCTATTGGGTATCCAAGACCAAACTAGGGTCCTTGGCCCCCAGGGGACAGTCGAGTTGTGAAGGTAGAATTTTAGTGTCTAATGGGGCAGCAGAGAAGTAGAATTTGAAGGTTTGAACTTGGAGATAATTTTAAAAGCAAGAAAATGATGCTGTCAGTTTCATTCACATCTTAGCTGCCATTTCACAGCAGTAAGACAAAATGCACAGTGATCAGCAAACCTCAGGAGCTCATTCTCACATCGCAGTCTTGGTTAAAGACAACTGCCTCTGCCTGTAACAAATGCCTTGTCCTTCTTTTCCACCAAATCATGGAAAAAGCCTCAAGATGGATTGATGCACTGATTAACTTATTTGTTATTCAGAAGTATATAAGTGAGCACTCAACACATCTAGATATTATGAATTCAGCTGTGAACAAGACAAAATCCCCATACTCAAAGAGTTCCTCATTCTAAGGGAGAACATAAAATAAGCAAGTAACTAAATGCAAACTATGTAGTGATAAATGTCACAAAGCAAAATAAAGCAGAACAAAATGTCAAATTTGGGGCAATGGACAGGAGAATTTTTCATTCTATAAAGGCTAGTCTGGGAAGAATATTTGTGATTTGAGGAGAGACCAAAAAGGGGACCAAAGCAAGCCATTTGGTGCACACCTGTGGAAAGGGGCGGGAGATATTTTAGACAGAGGGATCAGAAAATGCAAAGACCTCAAGTCTAATACATGCTTGGCATGTCAGACTGGGGGTAAAAATAAGGGGTAATATGGTAGAAAACAATGCCCAGAGAGGTAGCTTCATGAAGTCATGTTAAAGACTGCTGATTTTATTTTCAGCCAATGGGAACAAAAGAGGGACACGATCTCTCTCAGGTTTCTAAGAGAGATCATTCAGACTGCTATGTGAAGAGTAGAATGAAATAGGGACAACAGTGGAAACAGAAATGAGACTTGAAATAATCTCATTCAAAGATGATGGTGGTTTCTATTAGACCGAGAGCAGTGGAGAGGATAAGGAGTATGATAATATTTAGACCGTTTAGCTACCAGAAATGCTAGGCGATCGGTTGTGGAGTGTAAAAGAGAATTACATTCATTATACTTGCTGGTGCGATGCTCTCCTCAGGCAAGAGGATATGGAATCTAATGTACCGGAGGAGAGGTTGGCTTTAGATAAAAGCATGTGTGGTTTATCTATACTAACAGAGAGAAAACAGCCACAGATGTAGGAAAGTGAGTCGGTACACAGGTAGGAACTTTGGAAGGTCCTCTACTGATTGATTTCTCTTCCTGGTGAACAATATGCAGATAGGAGTGAAAAGGAAAGACGTGAGGGAGACTTACGAAGAAAGGCCGTGAAAGTCATCCTAGATGCTAAGATCCAGTTGCTCACTTCACTAAATCCTACGCACTGCTGCATCAATTTCCACACAGCTAAGTTCGTCTCACTTGGTTGGTGGTCGTCCCTCATTATGGTCTTCCCACATTAAACCCTCACCGCACCCAGTGGGGGTATACTACATGATCTGTTTACTAATGGATACAAACCATCCACTTATTTATAGGGAAGGCTTCTTTCTATACTCCAAGGAGTAAAAGATATGCTCTGTCTACTACTTCTGTCACCCTCTCAAAGCTGGGCTTTTCATCCCCATGGTCACTTCCCTCGGTTTTTATCTCACCCGAAAAAAAAGTTGCACCAGCCTCCCAATTTGTCCCTCTACCTTCCCTCTCATCACTCATTCTCCAATTATTGCTAATAGCTAATGCCTCTTCCCTGGACAAAAATCCCCTCTTCCAGACAACTTCTCCAATTGAATCTGTCATTCCATCCCCCTTTCTTGCCCCATATCCTACACTCTAGCTGTGCCCAAATTATATTTGATCTCTGAATACATTAAATCCTTCACTTCAATTCCCCTGTGCCTTGGACACTTTGTACTCACTGTTCACTCGACCTGAAATATACATCTTACCTTTCTCCACAAGATGTTTCACCAATCATAGAGACTTAGCACCAATGTTACCTACTTAATGGCATCCTAAGAAAGAAGTTCTCTTCTGTGTTTGCATGCCTTTTAATAACACTCATCTTACCATATCAAACGTGTTAGGGTTTCTAGCTCCCGCAGTAGCTCTAGTACTCATTTTTTTGGGGGGTGCTGGGGATTCAACTCAGGGCCTGGCACTTGATAGGCAAGTGCTTTACCACCGAGCTAAATCCCCAGTCCCATCTAGTACTCATTTTTATCCCAAATGTTTAGCACAGTTGCTGGCACATAGCACAGCAACAAATACCTACAAGAGAGGGAATTAAAAACTCTCAGTAGCTATCGACTCTAAAATGTAAATAACTCTAAATGTCAAAATAGTATATGTCCCAAATTATATTATACACAGAAGGAACAAATACTACAAAGTGCTTGAATATCATCTCACTTAATTCTTTTAGGGAGACAAAACTGTAGCTTACAGAGTCACTAATGAAAGATCACATACTCAGTAAGTGAGCAAGTGAGCAAGCTGAGGTTCCAAGCTAGGTCTGTCTGGCTATAAATCCACTGCTCTCTCCACTCTAAATGTAGAGTTGATGTTTGTGCAACTTCCCAACATGTATGCTAATGTTAAGGCAATAAATTGTTGACATTTTGATTTTTTCTTTTTTTGAAAGAGTTCTCACTGTGTTGCCCAGGCTGACCTCAAAATGATCCTCCCACCTCAGCCTCCTAAGTGGCTAGGACTATAGTCTGAGCTACATGTATTAGGGTTCAAGTCTTTTTGGTTGTTCTTGATTTTTTGTGTTTTCTCTTGGTCCTTTGGTATGAGTGGTTTTTTTTGTTTTGTTTTGTTTTTGTTTTTTATTTATTTTTTGTTTACTAACCTGTCCTCCAGTTGACCAATCTTTACTTGAACTTTAATCAGCTATTAAGTTCACCTATCAATTTCTGCATTTTAATAACTGTAATTTCCAATTGGAGAATTTGATTTTTTTCCTATTGCTATAGACTGGAAGTCCATGTCCTCCCCAAAATTCGTATGTTGAAATCTTAACCCCCAATGGAGGGACATTAAGAAGTGAGGGTCTTTGGGAGGTGATAAGGTCATAAAGGCAAAAGACTCATGAATGAAATTAGTACCATTATGTAAGAGGCCCCAAAGGTCTCCTTTATCTCCTCCTCCTATGTAAGGACACAGCAAGAGGATGGTCAACTATAAATCAGGAAGACAGCTCACACAAGACTCCAGATCTGCTGGCACCTTGGTCTCAACTTTATGTCCTCCGGAATTGTGAGACAATAAATTTTTTGTGTGTAAGGCACCCAGTCTGTGGTACTTTGTCACGGCAGTCCTAATGAACTAATATACTAAGTAAGCCTAGTAATTTTTGGTTGAATGCCAGACATTGTATATTAAAAGTAAGAGGCACTCTGGATATTATCTTTCTGCAGAGAAGATTTACTTTATTTCTGGCAGGTGGTGAGGGACAGATCACCTTAATCCTCCCTAAGATTGAGCTGATTCAAAGCTGTACTTTAGTCTTTGTTAGGAATGGTATTTTTTTCCTATTACATCCATACTCCTAGAGTTTAGCCCTTTGGGGATCCCAACTGAAAACTTGAGATAATTACCAGGGTCCGTCCCTCCTCTTTGGCAGGCTCTGAACTCTAATTTCTGTCTCTCCAGCATTGTGAAACTGCTAAAAAAAAAAAAAAAAAAAAAAAAAAAACTCTGCTTAGCTACTGAGCTTTGTATCTGCTACTTCCTGCTTACTTTCTCAACTTCTTTGCCCTGTACCACTTACAAATTTTAAAATGTCCCAAGGGAAAAAAGAGTGTAAACCATTACACTAAACTTGCCGTTACTTTCTTTTTCTCTGGTACCTTAGACCCTAAAGTTTTGGTTATCTATGAGACTGCTGAAATTCGTCCTCATCGTTTCCTGTCTCTTTTACTACCTTCAGCTTCGCTTCTCAGCCTACCCTGCTCACTACCAGCTCCACTGGCAAATAACCTGAAGGAACAAGAAGTATGGAATGTTGGGCTTACTTCAATATATCACATTTCTTCTGGGATTTTGAACGCTTCTTACTTTGGTAACTCTCTGATGCTTTGAAGCAGATATTTTGTAACTTTATGCAGGCTTATAGTTTTTCTTGAGGGATAGTTGGTGTGATACCAGTTCCCATAATGACCCTGCCTGTCAAAGCCAAAGGAAGTTCCCATAACCATGATTTCTAATTCTACTGACACACCTTAACCTTGGTTTGTTCATTTATTCATTCATTCATTCATTCATTTATTCATTCATTCTAAGATGTATGAAACAGATAGTGTATGTGAATAGCTCTGTAAAACTTTGGGAAATCAAATAGTTTCTTCTGTCAATAAGAAACTCACAGTTGACTGGGTAGAAGTAAAACCACAAATGAATGATGAAAATACAATGGTTATGTATTTAAAATTAGAGGTAAATAGAAGACACTATTTAAGAGAATAGAAAAAGAATTATCTTTGTTTTGGTGCAAAGGTCAAAAAATGCTCAGAGAATAAGACATTTAAGGTTAAGTCAAGAATATGCCAAATAAATAATGGGCTAGAAAAAGAAGAATGCAATTCAAGAGAAGACAACATTATGTGTATAAAGCTATGGCACTGACAATGGGAAATTACTATTAGTTTGAAATTGTTCTAGCAGGACAAGTGATAGGGAATAGTAGGGTATAAAGAAGGAAATTCAGGCAGAGATTTGATTGTAGATGGCTTTGTCTCTATCCTACACAATTTTTTTTTTCCAGGTAGTTAATGGATAATAGAATTTCCAGAGGTAGAAGTTCACTACACATTCAGTCAGATTTGTAAAGAACACAGCAGAAATTTAAGACTTCTCCAGTGAATGGCTTACAAACTCAAGGGCATCACTACCATGCATACGAAGATTACTAAGCAATGAAGCCAAGTCTTTGAGCCATCTGACTAGTTCATAGGAAAGACAAATAAAACTCCTAAAAATTATAGTAGATACTGTGTGGAAATATTTCATAGATTCTGTGCAGCCAAGAATTGAAATATTGAATATCTGAGTTTCAATTCCTAAGACTATAAGCTCAATTATCTATTAAAAGTTTAACAAACAGCAAGAGTTCTAACTTTTGACAGAAGCAACTTCTCCAATTTTTCCTTCAAAGAACAATCTACTAAAAGCCTACTTACTTATGAAAACAAATATCCAGTAAGTCCAACAGCATTTCTCCCTTTTGTGGATTTAAAAATCCAAAATGTCAGACAACACAGATAACCATCCCACAAAGATACTAAGACAGCGGTAAAAATACTGAACCTCTACATAAACTGACAGGGAGAAGTGTCTACATGATCTGTGCTTCAGGGAGCTGTCACTTCCATAATACTCGGCTCGGTAGAGTTTAATGAAGGAGGTGAGCTTTCTAGGTCTTTCAAGATGAGAGAAGAGAAAGGGTTTGGCGGACAAAGGAGAAGAAGGCATTCCTGATGCGTGGTACAACATGGCAGCAGTCTAAAGAAGACAATCTTGCACAAAAGAATGTCAGAGTGTGTTTCTATACGAAAAGCGTTTATGCTAAAGGAAAACAAGGAAAGGGCAATGGGCTATGCGAGCCTGGAGAAGGATCAGCTGAAGTTCAGGCCTAAGGACTCGGTGCCTCTCTCTGTATTTTTGTAGGCAAGTGTAAGATTCTGTAGTACAAAACAAAGCGCCGGCAACCCCCACTACTCAAATGCTTGATTCCCCCAAAGGCCTCAAAAACATTTTGCTAGCATATAAACAAATTGTACCTTAGAATCAACTCACCAGTGAAACATCGTAGAGCAAGTCAGATACCTAGCCACTACATATTACCATTTCATTATACCAAGAAGGAAAAAAATTAGACCTTGTGCCATTCCAGCTAGGTTTGTGCTATCAGAATTTAAATTACCCAAGGTATAATGTGGGCACACATTCATACCTCTCAAAAAAATCTAGAATATTCAAAGGTTAGAGTTAGCTAAGACTATAGTTGTAAACTTCGGTAAAAGCCTTGCCCTTGCAGCAACTTAGATTTCGATTCCTATTTTCCCCAGGGAAGGGGCTGGTGAATTTAAAGAAAAAGTAGGTGGAGGATATCAAGAAAAGCTGAAGCTGTGAAGAAAACATGTATCCTTACAATTACATAATACTTCCCAGAAGTAACCAAACTACAGCAGAAAAATTTCAAACACATTCCAACATGCCTCTAATTAAGATAGTTTTGGGAGGTTCCAGAATTATAGCTATCAAACATGAAACCTAAAGAATTTATCAAGATTAAAAAGATTGCCAGCCAGCTTTAACCCAGAGAAAAAATATACTGGAAGAAACAGGTTACTTAGAAAACACTCATATTAATGGCAATCTGCAGGCCTTCGTTCAGTTGCTATATAACATTTTAGGTACAATCATTAGCAATAAACATCTGAAAGACAAGGCTTGGGCATTGTGTAAAACAGAATGCTAGTTATGATTCCCGGTCAAAAAGGTCCCACTAAATGTATGATAAACTTCATTTTTCACCAGATAAGTATAGTGATATACTATAACTATGAACTTATTTTAAAATACAGCAAGAAATACAAGTAGGGTACATAATAATGTCTAATAAGCAAAAATTTTTGTAGCATGTAGAAGCAAGCTAGGTACCCACAAGAGGTATGTATTTTGAAATATTTATGGATGGTTAACCAGAAAGGCTAATTTAACACCTACACATCAATTGCATGGAGACAGACCTGCGAAATATTCGCATTTACTATTCAGTAAGAAGACCATCACCAGCCCTGCATTAAGAATGTCAGTTGCAATTAAATTGGGTGAAATTTCACAATTTAAAAGATATGCAATCTCTTTCCCTGAGAACTTTAATTTACATAAGCTGACTGGAAGGCTCTCAAAAATGAAATTATGTCTATACAATCACGAAGGGGGAGGAAAAATGGGGATCAAAAGACACAAACAGTAAGTTTTCTACAATTGTAGATTTTAAAATGTGTAATAACTCTATGAGGTTGGCCCCAGCAGTAGCAGTAGCAGTAGCACTGTTTCTTGTGGGGAAATGGAAGCTCTGATGTAATAACCAGGCCCAAGTCGCACAACTAGAACGGGGCGGAGAGGGTAGATTCAAACACAAGACTGAGTGGCAAGTCACGATGCATAGCCCTGCTGACGTGAGAAGCAGAGATAGCCAGTGCTAACTACAAAACAGCGTGTGTGCCTGCAAGACACCAAAAGGACCAAGACTCAGAATGATCTGAGTTTTAGAAAGAGATATATTCTAAACATAGCAAAAAAGGATTTCAGGTTACAATCAGTAATGTTAGATATTAGGTGACAAAGGGGGAAAAAATCATTGAATTCCTCCTTTATTTCTGTGTGTCTTCTGTTAAGAAGAATTAGAGGGACAAGAAACACTTATGAAGGAAACTGAAAACAGACACACAAGAAGAGATTAAGCAGCACTCTCCTGAAATAAATTTCAGGATACTGGAAAGACCTTGGGCTGAGATTTCTAAACACTGTCTAGACAGAATTGTGACTAATAGGAGAGGGGCATAAGTCTAGATAGAAGCACACATGTTCTGATACCCCCTCTCCCAAAAGAAGCCCTGTCTGTAAGCTGGTGAAAGTAACTGTAATTCTAGGGAAGTTTTATAAAACTTGTGATTAAAAACACTTCTGGTCTGAGCAGGATGGCATTTTTCCCTGTTCCTCTCAGCAAAACACTGAAATCGGAAAATGGCACAAGACACAACCAAAGGAAAGCTCTGAAGGATGTGAAGAAGAACCCAAGCTGGTTTGGTGATGAAGGGACAGCACATCATCTCGAGGCCTGCATTTCTTCACCCCACAGAACTGGAACACCCAGACCTGATATTTTTAAATCCCCTACCCTAGTAACAGATGTCAGGCCAGGTAGGCTCAGTCCTCTCCCTAAACAAACAGGAATCTTCTGACAACATCGGGGGAGCCCAACATATCTAGCACAGAGGCATAACTGGAAACAGCCAGAAGCATTGCCAGAGAAGGCATTCTCCTTAACATGCCTGAGACTCTTTCACCACCCAGAGATATTGAAGCTGCCAAGGCAGCATGTATATTATCCCCACGGTCTCAAACTGTCTACCTTCACCCAAAGACACTGAGAGAGAAGAGGAAACCATGGATGGCACTTGAAAAAGAGCGTGGTTTTGAGAAACTCTTCCATCTCCCAGACCCAAGACTATGCTATGCTCCTCTGCCTAGGTATACTGGGCAGGATAGGGTGAGAAACAATCTTAGAGAATCCTACCAAGACGCTCCTTCCAGAGACATACAGTGTCAGTCCCGGGGAGAGCCCTTCTCGCCCCTCAGATACCACCAAATGAACCAAGCAAACCAAAATAGTACTACAAACGCGATAAAAATTAAACTGCCATCAGAAGCACAACCCATAAAAGTAGCCCACAGCTCATATACTAAACCTAACAAGGTGACTATCTGCTAAAATTTTTAAATAAGCCAAGTCTCCTAACATGATAGATGAAAACACCCATGCTATAGTAAATCATCCATCGTAGCAAGAAAGAAGGAAATAACAATTTAAAGGAGAAAAGAGAACTAACTACAGGCAAAACTGGGATGATTCAGATTGGAATTATTTGAGAAGACTTTGAAGTAGCTATCATAAAAATGCTTCACCATCAATTATGAATTGCTTAGAAATAAATAAAAAAAAACCTCAGCAGATAGAAATAATAAAAAAGAACCAAATGAAGATTATGATACTGAAACATAATGATGGAAATGAACAACAAAGATTGCCAAAAGACTCAGTAGTAGACAAAACAGTGTATTTCACCAAATTTAAACACAGAAGCAGACTGAAAAAAAGACAAAGAAAAAAAAAAAAAACCATTAACAGGGCCCCAGATACCCATGGAGCAAAGGCAAAAGATCTAATACCCATATTACTGGAATTTCAGAAAAAGAGATGAAAGGTTGTGGGGGTGAAGGAATATTCAAAGAAAAAATAGTTGAATGTTTTCAGAATTTGGTAAAAGATACAAATCCAGGAAACTAAGTGAACTCCAAACAGGATAAACTCAAAGAAATCCATCCTAGGACATACAGCATTACAAATAAAATGTAATAAGCTAAAGATCAAAAAAAGACCTGACAAAAAGCAGACAGAAAAAAATACGCATTAGAGGAACACCAATTCAAAAGACTGAGGATTTCTATTCTGAACTATGAAGGCTAGTACAAAGTGCTGCAGTATCTCTCAAGGGCCAAAAGCAAACAACTGTCAACCATGGATTCTATATCTAGTGAAGCTACTTCAAGAGTGAAGGGGAAATAAACACATTCTCAGAAGAAAGAAAACTAACAGAATGCACTGTTACAAGACCTACCCTTAAAAACTGGCTAAGGGAAGTTCTTGAAACAAAAAAAAAAAAAAATTTAAAAGAGGAATTGAGGAACATCAGGAAGGAAAAATAAACAACAAAAAGAATAGAAATATAGGTACATACAATAAACTATCCTTCCCAAAAGTTTTATAAATCTTATTTGAAACAAAATTAAAATATCTGATATGCAAAATGATATTTTAAAATAGGAAAAGAGAAGGAACCCAAATATAAGTGAGGTTTCCAAACTTCATTCAAGATGAAATACCAGGAGACCATTATAAATAACTTGCATATATTATAATTCTAAGGACAATCTTCACAAAAACTGTGTAAATATAATGTCAGCTGTCAGGAAGTCTTGCAGGAAGATTGCAAGTCTCAGCTCAGAGTGAGGGCCTTGAGTGAGTTCGATTCCTAATATCACACACATACACACAAACACACACACACGTACACCGAAAAACCTGAGACATATTCAGACACTGTAAGTCGATAAAACTAAATATGTTCAAGTAACTGATAGGAACACAAGAAAAGCTGAACAGAAGAATAAGAAAAAACAAGCAGAAAATATGAATAATAAAATGGCAGACCAAAGCACCATTTCACTATCAATAATTACCTTAAATATAAATGATCTAAATCAAAAGACAGTGATCAACAAAGCAGAAAAAAAAAAGTCACCAAGTATGTATCCTTTACAAGCAGCACACTTCAAATTCTTCAACAGGGATGAATTCAAAGTAAAATGCTTGGAAAAAATGTATACCACACACTTACATTTTTAAAAAAGAAACAGTGACTATATATGATAAGGAAGACTTGAAAACAAAGAAAACCAGCACAAAGGAGGATGTTACATCATAATAAATAATCAATCCACATAAATGCATATATACAAATGAACAAGAGGCTCAGTGCACATAACAGAATAAAAGAACTGAATATAGAAAGAAACAAATCCATAATTATAGTTGGAACTTCAACACTTTGACCTCAGCAACTGATGTAACATAGGTTATAAAATTAAGAAGGATATAGAAGCTAAGAAACACACAACAGGATCTAAGTGAGTAATCAGTGATGGCGAACCTTTTAGAGCTTTCAATGATACAAACAGCCTGGTGTGGCACGTGTGCCATAGTTTGTCACCACTGGCTTATATAGAACATTCTATTTAACAAAAGCAGAATATACACTTTTTCTCAAATGCTTATGGATCATTCATCAAGATAGACTGTGTGTGGTTCATAGAATAAACCTCAAGAAATTTTTTAAAAATATAATGGAATGAAACAAATTAATAATAAAAACATAATAGGAAATGTCTGAACATGTGGAGATAAAAACCACACTTCTAAAAGATTCATGAGTCAATGGGAAACTATCAAAAGAATTAAAAACATGTAGACTTAAAAGGAAGACAAAGAGCAGAATTTGAGAAGTAGCAAAAGCAGTGTTCAAAGTCAAATTTGTACAGTTAAGTGCTGTCATGAGAAATAAAAAAGGTCTTAAATAACCTAAGTTCCGACCTAAAGAAACTAGGGGGAAAGACCAAAACCAACTAGACTAGTGGAAGGTAGGAACTAAAGAGCAGAATTCACTGAAATTCAGACCAAAAATATAAAAATACAAAAAGCAATGAAATTTAAAAGTTAGTGCTTCAGAAAAACAATAAAATAGACAAAACATTGAAAAAAATAAAAAGAGGATATACAAATTACGAATGTCAGAAATAAAATGATATATATCACTGGATCCTACAGTTAATGAAAAAATAAACTAATACTATGAATAAATTTATGCTGATAAATTTGACAATTTTTAGTACATGTTTTCAGTACACAAGGTTTACATTCCTTGCATGGAGCTGGTACATGTGCATAACACACCACAATTCATTTTTCATTTCCTTTCTCTCTACTTCCTCTCCTTCCTTCCATCTCTATTCCTTTCCCATGTGAGAAAGCTCTATCTCTCTACTTCCTATGCCTTTTATATTACTCTTTATACATACTTTGGATTACTCATGTAAGAGAAACCATGAAATATTTAATCTTGTGTGTCTGATTCATTTCACCTAACATTATGGTCTCAAAGTGTATCCATTTTCCTACAAATGAATTAAGTTTATCTTTCTTCATGGTAGAGTAGTACTCCATTGTGTGTAAATACATTTTCTTTATCTATTCTTCTGTTGCTGATCATAGGCTACTTCTAAAATTTAGGTATTATGACTTGTGCTGCTATAAACAGGGGTATGCATGTAACACTACAACATGATATCCTTTAAAACTTCTGGGAAGTCACCTAGTAAAGAAATAGCTGGGCCAAATAGAATTTCCAGGTTTGTTTTTTTGAGTAATTTCCATACAGATTGTCATAGTAGTGGAATTACCTTACATTCCCACCAATTCAAGAAAATGTAAAAAGGGGAACCTCATGAGTATTTGTTTTTATTTGATTTCTTAATAATGGCCATTCAGGGGCTGGGGATTTAGCTCAGTGGTTAGAGTGCTTGTCTCACATGCCCAACAGCTCCCCCCCAAAAAAAATGGCCATTCATTCTGGGGTGAGATGGAATCTCAGTGTTGTTTTTTGTTTTGTTTTGTTTTTTGGTTTTTATTGTTTTTGTTTTTTTGGTGCTGGGGATCGAACTCAGGGCCTTGTGCTTGCTAGGCAACCACTCTACCACTTCAGCGAAATCCCCAGCCCTTGCTTTGTTTTTTAAGACAAAGTCTTGCTTTGTAATTCAGGCTGGCCTTGAACTCACTATGTAGCCCAGGCTAGCATTGAACTCCTCCTAGTGGTCCTCCAGCCTCAGCCTCCTAAGTGCTGGGATTACAGGTGTGTGCCACCACACTCGGCTCAGTGTTCTTTCCGGTTGCATTTCTCTAATGGCCTGAAATGTTGAGCATTTCTTCATGTATTTATTTGCTACTTGTACTTCTTCGGTGAAGTGTTTATTCGTTTTGCCTGCCCTTTTTTTTTTTTTTTTTTTTTTTGCCTGGGTCTTTCATTTTCAGGCTACATATTAGTCGTCTGTCTGAGGACAAGCTGGCAAAATTTTCCCCATTATATAGATTGTCTTTTCATTCTATTGGCTGTTTCTTTTGCCGAACAGAAGCTTTTCAACTTGATATGATCCTGCCTGTTGATTCTTGGTGTTATATTTTGTGCAACTAGGGTTCTATTCAGAAAATCCCTGCCTATATCTATGTCATCAAGAGTTTTAGCTATATGATCTTCCAAAAGGCTAAGTGTTTTTGTCTTTGACTTATTCTGATTTTAGTTTAAAACATAAGGACAGATACGGTTCTACATTCAATCTGCATGTGGGTACCCAGTTTTTTCCCGGCAGTATTTATTCAAGAGTCTATCTTTCCTCCATTCATGTTTTTGGTTCCTTTGTTGAACATCAAATAGTTGAAAGTGCTTGGGATTGTTTCTTCATCCTTTATTATGTCCCACTGATCTTCAGGTCTGTTTTTGTGTATTGTGGTATTTTTATTATGGAATCTTTGAAATACAACTTCAAATCCAAGACTTTACTGCCTCCCACGTTGCTTGTTACCCAAGATTGCTTTTGCTATTCTAGGTCTCTTCTGGTTCTGTATGAATTTTAGGATTGTTTTCTCAAGTTCTGTGAAAAATGCTATTGGAATTTTGACTGGGATTTGGTTAAATCTATACATCAGTTTAAGAAGTATGTCCATTTTGACTATCTTCATTCTGCCTATTCTTGAACAGAGGCTATCTTTCCATTTTTTGATGTCCTTTTTGATGGGGATTGAACTGAGGATCTTGCACTTGCTAGGCAAGCACTCTACCACTGAGCCAAATCTCAAAACCTTTATTTGTTTTTATACTAAAACAAATATCGGTGATACATGATGATCACATTCATCACATGGAATTTGAACTTGTATATATGTTCTTTTTTCCCATTTCCCTCCCCTCCCTTCAACCCGTCTTCCCCTAGCTAATGACAAAAGCTTTCCCTTCATTTTGTTCCTTTCATTCACTTCTTTTAAAATTCTTTTGCCTTTCCTTCCCTGCTTCCTCCCTGCTCCTGTGTTCTTCTTCCCATTTGAACATATTCTTGCTTCTTCCTAATATCTTTCCTACATTTTGCTCCTTATTTACCCTTTGGGTTGCTTGCACATACAAGGAAGCTCAATTGATCACAACTATGTCACCTTGTCTAAAGTAGTACAATCAATTATAACAATATCATCAGGAGCTGGGGATTTAGCTCAGTAGTATAACGCTTGACTAGCAAGCACAAGTCCCTGAGTTTGATTCCCAGACAGCACCCCCCAAAAAAGCAATAGCATCAAATACAGACAGGAAAATAACAAATTGTGATTTGTCATCTTTAATCATGGGTACAAGATTTATATTTACATAACAAAAACTAAGATAAATAAAAAAATTGATCAGCCTGGGTTGGAAATTATTTTCATTTAGGGGTTGAAACACTTCAATGTACGCTCTCCTGACTTTTAATGTTTGTGTTGAGAAGTTTTCTGTAATTGTAATGCATCTACCTTTATATACAATTCATTGCTTTTCTTTGGTAGCTTTTAAGATTCTGTTTTGGTGCTAGACTTCTGGGATTTTAACTATGATGTATCATGGAGAGATTCTTTTGTGACTGTGGCTATTCGGGGTTCTATATGCCTCACTGATCTGTATGCTAAAGTCTTTTCCCTTATTTGGAAAAATTTCTGCTATTATTTCGTTAAACAGGTTTTCTATGCCATTTCTGCTATCTCATTTTTTACTAATTTCAATTAATCTTATATCAGTCTTCTTTGTGTCCTAAGAGCTGCTGGATCCATTTTTCTATGTTGTCTTGTTGTTTTTAAGGTATCACTCATTAATTGGGCACCAACAATAGCTCTGTTTTCATTTCTGACCCTGTCTTCATATTGGTCACTTCTGCTGCCCACAGTTTCAACAGAATTTTTAGTCTCCTGAATTTCTATTTGGAGTCTTTTTATGGACTATAATTCTTTTCTATGCTGATCAGTCATGTTTTGCATCATTTTGTTTAGCTCTGCTAGATTTTTATTAGTGTTTTCTGTAGACTTGCTGATCATTGTGTTTATTTGACCCAATACCTGCTTATTTATATCTTCTGTAAGCTTCCCAAAGGCTTTATTGATCTGTTTTGTTATCTCCCATGATATCATTTTCAATACTTTGGTTATGTGGCTTTTGGTTTCCCCCCCTTCAAAGCCCCTTGGAGCAGCAATGGAGAAATTGGTAGTTTTTGGAGGCATTTTGTTAGTTTGTCTTCTCATGTTTCTATACTTTTTCATTTCTTTGTTTTTGGGTTGAGGCTTATGGGTTGATTGTAGTTAAAAGCTTTCTTTCAATTACGTAGACCTCTTTATTTAATGTGTACTTTTCAGTGGTGTCCTCTGTTCATGGCCAAATATTGGCTTTTGTCTGTATCCCAGAATTAAACCACCTCTATTTATGTAGGATAGGAGTTTTTAGTGTATTTGACCCAGTACCTAGTTCTCCAGGAATGGGTGACATTATTGTTAATGACCCCAAAGCAATCCAGATATTGTCATCCCAAGAAAATCAATTAATAGCAATAACTATGTCATGTTGGCTATAGTAATAAATCAGCATCAATTATAATATCAAATATAAACTGAAGACTGTCAATCCCCAAGGACTAATAATGTATCATCCTTAACTATAAAAAAGAAACCTGTAATTATCCTATAAACACTAAGACAAACCAAATATGGACCTGGTATTGACCTGTAGTAACTATCTACTAAATGGAACAACTTTATCTCTGCTAACAATAGAACAGTAGGCAAAAAAAAATAAAAAAGCATAAAGTTCACTACCTATTTAGAGATTCATAAAGCTTAGCAGTTATTCTACTAAAGCTACAGGGTGCAGGGAACGGGAGAAGGGGAAAAGCACAATTTGAGAAATTAACCAATGGAGTATGAGAAGAAGAAGAAAAGAGATACAGGATTCTATTGGTAGTAAAAGGAAATAATTAGTGTTAGAGAACACCTACAGGAAAGAATGAACAAGAAGAAGAAAGATAAACAGAAAATTACAGGAAATAAAAGGAAGAGAAGGGAGAGAACAAAAGTAGAAAGGGGAAAAGAGAAAAGTAGAGAATAAAAAGTAAAAGAAGCAAATAATAGAGAAAAAAAATCCCAGTCTCTCCCCAAGAAACCTCAAAAGGAAAGATAAAAACAAACAAAAAAAAAATTTAAAAATTTAAAAAGACTGAGTCAAAGAAAAAATTCCTGTGCTATTGAATGAGTGATTTCTTTCCAAAATCTGAAGCCTTATGATACAGACAGTCAAGATTTTCTCCACCTACCTTTAGGGTCTATGAGTTGTGTGTGTGTGTGTGTGTGTGTGTGTGTGTGTGTTTATGTATAACAAAATATGGTTTATTTGGGGGGAAAGGTGGAAAAGAAAGAGAATAGAACTACCATGAGGTGGTAGGGGGCTTCAGAGCTGAAAGCCCCTAGGGTCTATGAGTTTTTGAGGTACCCTTCCCACAGCAGAGGCCCCTCTGTCCATCCACCTCAGACTTGGTTACCATCTCAGCCAAGGTGTGTCCTTGCTCGTGTTGGTAGTTGGGAAACACAACCAGCTCTGCTGGATGAAGACCGACAGGTAGGGGTTCAAGTAGACTGTAGGACTTAATATTGACAGTCACAGGGTCTGGTTGCTCCCATCTCTCCCCATGTGTTGTCCTCATCCAGGATCACATCAGTTATATTGTTCTTGCCTCTGCTGCGTCATAGCAACAGGAAGCAAAATACTGAGCCAGCTTTGAGTTAGTGGATGGTCTCACACTTTTGTCAGGGGGCGGGTGCTGCACCTCTAGCTTGGGCCTGCTTTCTCATGGGGGGGAGGGTACTGCAACCATCATAAACTTGATAATTGAAAAACAGACAAATTCCTCAAAACCCACAAAGTACTAACCCTTAACCAACTTTAAAAACAAAACAAAAACTTTCAAGCTCTACTGGATTTACTGACAAATCCTACCAGACATTTAAAGAAGAATTAACATAAACTTTACAAAGCTCTTCCAGAGAAATACAAAGTAATACTTCCCAAATCATCTTATTGGGCCAGTATAACCTTGATGCCAAAACCAAAGACAATACAAAAAAAAAAAAGTAATGATTAATATTTCTTATAAATTTAGAGTAAAAAGTCCCCTCGAAACATTAGGATATTGAATCTAATCCAACAATATATATTTTAAAAGTATGTTTCACCAAGTGGAGTTGATTCCAAATATCCAAGGCTGGCTTAACATTCAATAATCAATCATTGTAATCTATCATATCAATTAGTGCAAAAAAGGTATTTGGAAAAGTCCAACAGTCATTGATGGGGAGAAAAACTCAGTCATTTGGAATAGAAAGGAATTATTTTATGATAAAATTATCAACAAAAGTCCAACAGCTAACAATCATACTCAGTGATGAAAGGTTGGATATGTTCCCCTGAAGATAAGAATAAAGCAATAAGGCAAGAAAGAAATAAAAAGTAAATTGTTTAGAAAGAAAACTATCTATATTTGCAGAGGCTATTTCTAAATAGAAAATTCCAACAGAAAATTCCAACTACAGAAATACACCTAGAATCCCTAAGTAAATTCACCAAGATCATAGGATAAAAGATCAACACATAAATATTCAGTTGCTTTTTATTTTATTTTACTTTTTGGTGCTGGGGATCGAACTCAAGGCCTTATGTCAGTTGCTTTTTAAAATGCACTAACAATTAATATACAATTCCTGGGAGTGGGGGACAACAACACCCTTCCCACCAAAAAACGTCAAAACAGGCGTAGCAGACCATGTCTGTAATTCCAGCACTCTGGAAGGGTGAGAAAAGAAGATCACAAGTTTTAGCTCCCGCTGGGGAATTTAGCAACTTTGTGAGACCTGTCTCAGAGTAAAAGAAAATAAATACAAATGGCTGGAGATATAGCTCAGTGTGAAAGTGCTGGGTTCATCTTCCATTACTGGGAAATACAAACACACGCGCGCACACACACACACACACACACACACACACACACACACTACCAGCCAGGTTAAGAAAGTGACAGAAGCCAGGAGTGGTGACACATGGCTACAGTATCAGCTGCTAGGAGCCTGAGGCAGGAAGATCACAAGTTCATGGCCAGGGTTGGGGATCAGAGGTAGAGAGTCCCTTGGTTGGATTCCCAGTACCACAAAAGTACAATAGCACTTACAGATGCTTTGAAGAAAATTACCTAAGTACACACTTAACAAAATATGTACAGGATATGTATGCCAAAAATTTTAAAATACTGTTTGAGGAAACCAATACTGTTTGAGGAAACCAAAGAAAAACCTAAATAGAAAGAGATGTTCTGTTCATGGATTTGAAAACTGCATAGTAAAGATCTCAGTTCTCCACATACTGATTCACAGGTTCACTGTAATTCCTATATGAAGACAAGCAGAAAAAAAGGCACTCTATTCTAAAAGTTATATGAAAAGGCACAGGTCCTAGGATAGCTAGAACAACCTTGGAAAACAACACTGAAAATGAACAAGAAGGTAAGAGTAATCACTCTACCACATAATAACACTATACAGCTATTACAATCAAACCATTATGGTACTGGTAGAGGGACAGACACATACATTCATGCAACAGTATAGGAAACTCAGAGATAGGCCCAAAGAAATATGTCTCTCTGATTTTTAACAAAGGTCTAAAATCAATTCAATGGAGGAAGTATATAGCCTTTTAAAAAATGAGTGCTGAAGCAAATAAATATCCATAGGCAAAAAAAAAATAACATTGACCTAATCTTAAAACCTCAAAGAGAAGCTAACAAAGTGGATCACATATTCTAATATAAAATTACAGTACGAAAATGTTAGAAAAAAACACAAAAAAAGTCTTTGAGACCAATGACTAGGCAGAGAGTTCTTAGACTTGGCACCAACAGCATCATCCATTAAACAAAAATATTGATCATTTGGACTTCATCAAAATTAAAAGCCTTTTTCTGTGGAAGCCTGTGCAAATATAATAAAAAGACAAGTATATAGGCTAGGAGAATATTTACAAGTATGTATCTGAAGAAGGACTTGTATCTAGATTATCTAAACAACTCTAAAAATTCGACATTCAGTAAAGAAACAATGAGATTAGAAAATGGACAAAGATATAAAGAAACTTTTAACTGAAAAGGATATAGAAATGGCAAGTACATGAAATGATGCTCAGTATCACTTGCCACTAGGCAAGGACAAATACACACACACACACACACACACACACACACACACACACACAGATCTCCAAATGTCTAAAATTAAAAATAAGCTTCAAGCATGATGAGCAATGAGCAGGTGAGGAACCGATGGAAAAGTATTGAAAAACTCCTGTTAGCTTACAGGCTTCTGAATGTGTCAATGTGTCCACAGAGAAGGTGCCAAGGAGATGCTGTATCAGCTACTAATGCCTCAAAAACAAAGTTGGTATCTCTTTGGACTTTAAAATTGTTCGTATGCAGCTTATTTTATTTTTGTTTAATCAAATAAACAAGAGGGTTTTTTCCATGATAAAAATTAAATTAAAAATGGTAACAGTGCCATATGCTGTCAAGAATGTGAAGAGACAGAATCATTCATACATTGCTGGAGGAATTGTAAAATGGTACAGCGAATTTGGAAAACTTTCACTGAAAAGAATAAAATAAATGCAATTACCATACAGCACAATAACTGTGCTCTTGGGCATTTGTCCCAGAAAAAAGTGAAAACTTACATCCACACAAAAATTTCTAAATCAGTGTTCATTGCAGCTTTATTTTGTAATTGCCAAAAGCTAGAATCAGCCCTGATGTCCTTCAACAGGTGACTGGATGAACAAACTATGGTTCATGCATGCCATGAAATGGTATCCAGCAATACAAAGGAACAAGCTACTAATATACACACTACCTGGATCAATCTCAAAGGGACTATGCATACTATTTATTTCCACTTACATGACATTTCAGATATGACAAAACTTTAGAAACACGAGAGTAGTGCTTGGCAAGGATTTGAAATGGGGTGAAGGAAGCAGGCACAAGAGACCAGTGAGTGTGGACAATACAACACAAAGGATCCTTGTGCTGTTAGAAGTAGTCTAAATCTTGACCCAGGTAGTGGATATGCATACAAATACAGATGAAAAATGTGTACAGATCTAAACACACACATAAAAATACACATAGGCAAAAGTACATCTAGAGAAGTCTGAATAGGATGGGTACATTGTAGCAATGTCAATATCCTGGTTACATTATGCTACAATTTTCAAAAATGTTACCACTGGGGAAAACTGGGTAAGTGTACAAGGTACTCTCTGTATTATTTTTTTGAAAGGCGTGGGTAGATTTTATTATCCATATCTAAAATTTAATTCGTGGTAAATTATAAGCAATACATAAAAATGCCTATTTTTACTACTATGTAATATAATTCTCCATTGTGCATATCATGATAAAGCTAATTGAAAACTCTATGCCATCACATTATCTCCACTTATCTCCATAACATCAACTAAAAACTGTAGGGACAGTTTTTAAAAAATGGAAGAAGTGAACATTAGGAAATAGGATGGGTTTGTTAAGAGAAAAAGTCCCTCCTCCTGCCTTTTTGTTTTTTGTGGGGTTTTTGGTGCCAGGGATCAAACTCAGGGCCGGCCTTGTGTTTGCTACGCAAGCACTCTAACCACTGAGCTAAATCCCCAGCCCCCTTCTGCCTTTCTGACACAAAGGTTATCAGGTGAATGGTATGATTGTTATTATATCCTGATTCTATTTGATGGTGTTTCTCAAAGCCCTTACAGAAACAGTAAAAATGAATGACATGCTAGAGTCGAGTGAACTGGTAACCTTTTCGAAGACCATATCTGAATACTTATTTACAAATTAAATTTCAGTTGACGGTCCCTAACCAAAAGATCCCATTCCCTTCGAGATCCTCTGGTGGCTTGAGTAGCAAACAGAAAGCATGTTGATTGAGTGTGAAAAAGGTAGGAAGCACAGGAGGGTAGCTATTGTGACAAAATCCCTGAGAAAATCAACTTAAAGAAGGATGTATTCTGTTTGGCTGACAATTTCAGAGTCTGTTCCCTTTAGGCCTGTAGTAAAGCAGTCATGGTGGGGAGCTTGCCTCATGGCAGTCAGGGAGGAGGAAGAGGGGAAGAGGAGGAAAGAGAAGAGAGAGGGAGGGGGAGTACAAGGGGGAAGGAGGAATCAGAAAGGGGTCACAGTTCCAATATTCCCTTAAAGGGCACATCCTCAATGACTTAACTTCCTCCCACTAGATTCTACCTCCTAAAAGTTCCACCATTTCCCAATAGTGTCATTGGCCTGGGAGTAATTAAAGCATAAGCCTTTGGGTAACGTTTAAGATCCAATCATAACCGGGAGTGGTGGTGCGTGCGTGTAATTCCAGTGCTCAAGAGGCTAAGGCAGGAGGATCCTGGTGAGTTCAAGGCCAGCCTGGGCTACATGCATAGTGCATTGAAGGCCAGCCTAAACTACATAACAAGACCCTATCTCAAAACAAAACGAAACAAAATATGCACACACACATATAAAAAAACAAAGATCTAAATCATACCACTAATATTTTAATGGTCAGTATCATAAATTAACAGACCATATTGTCTATAATACAACACAATAAAATCTAGCACGAACAAATAAAAAGTCCTTCACGGAGGTCCAACACTATAATTGCCCAGGTACAGCAGCACGTGTGAAAGAATTCTGAGTTGACAGATGGATCAAGGAACCATCATGATCTCAGAAATCATTTCTTACCACTGTTTCTGCTACACTGGCCTCTCTGCCATTCCTCAAATACCCGAAACATATTCTAGACTAAGTGTCTTTGCACATGTTATTTTCTTCTCTCGGTCTGTTTTCTTAACAGCATGACTTTCTCCTTCAGTTCCTCTAGGTCTTTTATCAGAAAGCCTTTTCTTGACTACAAAAATAAGACTGTAACATCATAGGGTAGGGAAAGGGTACAGAAAGGCAGGGAATAAATAGGATGAAGGCCTCAGTAAGCTTTTTGGCTGATCCTGACTAGAAAGAGCTAAAGCTTCACTGGAGAAAGCAATTATGAAGAAAAAAGCTGATAATACAGGCAGGCTCCCTAACCAAGTCAGCCTCCCTAACCAAGTCAGCCTAGGCTTCTCTCCCCACCTTACAAAGGAGACAAGGGGAGGCCACTTAGAAGACATCTCTTATTTAATATATATATCTATGCTGCCCTCTACGTAATTGTAAACTTGACCTTGTATATGAAGTCCTTTTAACACACCCACAAATTCTGACTGGACAAAGGAAACCAAATGAAGCTCATGTAGGAATATGCACATGGAGGATGGTACCTGGGGTAGAACACTAGGGCTTAAAATAGCTAGTCAAATTATTACAAATTCTAAGTAGGGAGAGGGCCCTAATTCTCAGTATAAAGCAACAGAGAAGAAAGGGCCCTCGGGTCTCCATCTCTCTGGAACCACCTACTCTTTATCAGGGTAGCTATCTATCTTCTCCTTCTCTCCCCTTTCCAATAAAATGTCTTCCTTTCCTCAAACTTTATATCTCCAATTTTTGATTGATACGAAGTTTACTAATTCAGGTGAGGTGCCCCCCTCCCCCGAGTGGATTCTTGTACCCCAAGAAGCAGAGGGTGGTGCTTGTCACAGGGAGGCAACAATAACACTCTATATCCATTGCTTTACTCTTTCTTCTGTATTTACTTTCACCTGACATATTCTGGACACACTGTTCATCAAATTATCAACCCCCAAAATCCGTTTCACCCCTGCTCCCATCAGAATCGTAGCAGAGAATATAAATATTGCCTTCTCCCTAGCCAGAGGTGGATAGCAGCTTTGTTGGACTTGAAATATATACAAATTGAAGGCCTGTCTTTAGGAAAAAGAATATAAAATTACAAACACAAAATTAGCTATAGGACCTTGGAAGGGCTCCAGAAAGTGATGGGCCTTGGAACTTAAGTTTCATTAGCTTCATAATAAATCTACCTCTAAGCATTGTTACAGCTCCCGTTCCTGCCACAGAGGCTCATCATGGTAGGTGCTCAATAAATACTTACTGAATAAACGAACAGCAATGTACTAACATACAAATGGCAAATACCAGCTAAAGCTATAATAAATACAAAAGTCCAGATGAAAATGTGATTTTAAAAAAAAATGTAATTATTAAGGATGTCTGAACCACACCTGGAATATTCTCTTCATTTTACAGAAAGAAAATAGAGAACAAAGGTCCTCTCCAATCTCAAAAGCTTTGGTTGGAGATTATGTGCTATGTCCTTCCTTTTTTGCAATCTAACCACCCTATTTTTTGGAGGGCGTGCTGGGAATCAAACTCAGGGCCTTCCACTTGTTAGGCAAGCACTCTACCACTTGAGCTAAATCCCCAACCCTCACCCTATTTTGTCCTGCCCAGTTCCTTGTCTGTATCTCACGGTAGGTTTTGAATTTCATGAAATAAGAGTCTATCTCTATCACGGTTATATTCTTAAACGCTGGTAGTGTCTGACACAAGGAAAACATTCAGTGAATATTTGTTTAATGACTGATCAACCCGACAACATCCAAACAAGTGTAGCCTAAATAATGAAGAGATTTAATACCACGTTTTCATCATTCAAACACTTTTCGTATAGGAGACACATTCAGAGATAAGATGTGGCCCATGCCCTCAAGGGACTCACAATTCAGAGGATGTGGTGTACAAATACAGCTACAAAATTATGAGAGCAATACACAGTGCAAAGTGCAACAAAGTACCAAAGGAACAGCTGAAGAACATGCTTAGCCAAGGGTGTAGGGTTGGAGACAACTTGGGGGGAGGTATCATCTGTCTCCCATCTGAATGGCTGTCTGGTGAAGGAGAATTTATGACTGCATTATTAAATAAGGAAGATTTTATAACAGCTAGATCAGCCTACAAATGACATGAGCTATCTCCAGTGAGGGCAAGTTCTCCATTACTGACACATTTCAAGCCTAGGATGATGACAACTTGGTAAAGATATTGTAGAAGTGATTCACAAAGGAGATGAGGACTTGAGCTCAGTGACCTTTACGTCTGTCCTAACCTAAAGATTCTGTGCTCCATTCTCTGCTTTACGGGAGGGGGGGGGGATTAATCTTGGGAATTAATCTTTTCAAACAAGAATCCAATGCTAAATATGTGTTCGGCTTTGTCTTAAGGATCGACAAATAATAGAATTATGCTTCTCCATGTAGCACATATTAGACTCTAATCTCATACCCCAAATGCCTTGTCGTGTGGTCGTTTGGAATATTGCTATCACAATATGCACAAGATAAATAAATTGATACTTTGAAGTCACATCTGCCTCACAGCAGAGCTAATGAAAGCTTTTCAATTTTTTGAAAGTGACCAGAAAGAGGTTCTTCCTTTCTCCCCATTGAAATCAGCCATAAGACAGGCGCTGTGTTCATAGAAGTCTTCAGACTCCTGTACATCAGCCCCTCCCTTGTTCCCACCCTGATTATGGAACAGTGAAACTGAGGCTAATTTATTTCTTAAGAACCAGTTATTGTTTTCTCAAAACAGATTGAACAAATTTGTTCCACCTGTTCAATTACACTCCCGATTACTTTCTTGTGGATTCATTGATTTTTTTTTTTCTTATCCAAACCTCAAAGACTATACTCCACACATAAACTCTGAAACACGGCTCCCTGTGAGCACTGCTCAAAAGGCTATGCGAGTACTCGCCTCGATAGCACATATACTGGAAAAAAGGTTGTGTGTGGGTGATAAAAATAGGAGGAAGACGAAAGATGAATATGTTTCTCACATCCTCTGCGGTGTCAACCCCTTTCCAAGCAAAGAGATTACAAAGAGGTGGACGAAGGAAGGAGGAAGGGCAAAGGTGACAAGGTTGGCAACTACTTCTTTACTTCCCTGTCTGCTTAACCATCCTGATAAAACAAGTCTTCTTTTGTACACATACAAAAATCCAATCAGATCTCCAAAAGATGGTTGAGGAGAGTTAAAGGGCAAAGCAAATGATGAAGTATACTGGAAAATAGTACTATACATGCACTGTAATATGTTCACTTAGTTCCTCCCAAATTTTAGTCTCTTTCATGTCACTCAGGTCTCAGACATAGTACCTCTGAGCATACCCTCCGACCTAGTGATGGCAAACCCTTTAGAGCTTTGAAAGATAACAAACAGCCGGCTGCCATGCTGTAGCTTCACCACCATTGTTCCTACCCATCACACTTTTTATCTTCATCCCTATAAATAAAATACAGGCACGACAGGCAACAACTAGTATTGATACCATTACATTGACATACATTCCCTCAACTGATCTTTATAAAAATCCCATAGGAGGTACTAAAACTCATTTTCCACAAGGGAAAACCGAATCTAACAAAATTAAATAAATTGGTGAAATTCGAACAGGTAGCAAGTGGCCAATCTAGGCTATTTGATTCCAAAGCACACGTGCTCAACCACTATACTTCCCTTGCAAACCCTCCACACTCAGAGGACTAGCAAATATCACTAATTATCTATTGGAGATTTTTAAGAAGTGCTACAACTTGAATGTTCCCTTACGTTGATTGACTTTTCACTGCCCCGTCTCTTCTAACTTTGCTCTTCAACTCTGTTACTAAGCCTAATCAAGCCACTTCCACTTATTTCTAAGAGCTCTGCACTCAGCCCTCTCCCTCAGTCTCTTGTAACAGTCATGGATGCTTTTTCTAATTAAACTTTAAGCCATTCACAGGACTTTTCATTCCTGTGTTTTCTAACACAGCTCTAAGTCAAACGCACTTATTTTATTCTTTTCTTTATACTACTTATTTCTTGTTCAAGCTATAAATAGCTTGAATCCACAGGCTTAAACAAATTTCAACCACTTTATCAGAAAAAGATGGAGACAAAAATCATAATTTAAAGAAGGATACAAGGTTGGGGATACAGCTTGGTGGTGAGGTAGGAATAGGGCGTGGCTAAGACTGGTTGGCAAAGGAACATGACCTGGGGAGTGGCCTGGACCTGACGTCAGCCTGGGGCATGATTTTCAAGCGCCATCCCTCACATGGACTGTAGGGAGTTCTCGTGAGAGTCCATGGGAACTCCATTCGATAAATAGAAGCAACACTGGAAGCTCACTCTCTTCTTTTCTACAGAGGTGCGAGGGAGGGGGCTCTCCCTTTTCCCTCCCATGGACGATGATGGCTGGGGACCCAGCACCGACCCAGCACTGCCGCTATCGTGGTAACCCCTACCGTACCAACCCCTACCATGCCTGATACACATTTTGCTGTTTCTATGGTTATGCCCAACTTTCCTTTTCTTCTTTTCTCTATACTTTGAAATAAAACTTTAGAACTACTACTTTTTGCTCCCCTCATTCAATTCTCTGCTTGAGGAGGGGAAGAACCCAGGAATATCGGAACCCACCCGAAAACAGTGGGAGGGCACTTGCCAGAATGCCCAAGCCCTCGGTTCAATCCCCAGTACCTGCAAAAGATAAAAAATAAAAGCGACTAAAATTATTAGAAAAAAATATTTAAGTATTAATTACTGGACTAGGAGCCACGTCAAAGAAGACGAAAAATCAGCTAGCGCCTGACCTCAAAGAATAATCTAGTAGGAGACATGAAACATATACGTGTGGCCACTATTTATACAAATTAGCACTAGAAGTAGTTTAAAGCACTAGAAGAATTAAGAAGAGAGACAAGACTTTCCTTATGGGATGACTGGGAAGCTAGGGCGCATTCTATATACTCTTGTCATCCTCATTTCATAGATATGGAACTGAGGTACAAAAAGGACAGGATAGAGAAATGAGGCCTTTCAAAGGCAAAATATCTAAAACATTGGTAAGTGACAAGCCTTCTATACAATATAATGAGTAAGCATCAGCATCTTAAAACATTAATGTAACAAGAAAATTTTTATTTGAGACAAGGTCTCAGGATGTAGCTCTGGCTGGCCTTGAACTCCCGATGGAACCCAGACTGGCCTTGAACTCTGGGTGATCCTCCTGCCTCAGCCTCCAGAGTGCTGGGATTACAGGTCTGTGCTACCATGCCTGGTTGTTACAAGGTAATTCTAACATCACCTGAAGTGTGGTAAAAAGAGGTTCAATACTTATTGCTTCCCTTCTATTCTTCAAGATTTCTCCTTTAAAATTCCCGAATCCTTGGTGAGTCTCGCAACCTTCTGAGCAAGGAGATTGTTGGGCCCCTGAGGTCGAACAGGAGTCAGCCAGTGTGCATCCTGCAGAAGGAGGGTCACTGAGGGGAAAACTGTTCCCATGTCTCCAAGGAGCACCACATAGGCTAGCACCGACTGTAACCCATCCTGGCAGATGACATATTTGGGAGAGGTTGAATTAAGAGCTAAGAGGCTCTCATCATGGCCCCAAAAGGAATGCCTGAGGAGACTTGACTGACCTTGACATATTGGGAGATAAATCATTATGATTGACAAGAGACTCAACTTGATCTTGAACATCCACCAACAAGAGGACATACCTAGAGATATAAATAATAATAATTTAAGGCAGACATACGGAGGAAAATCTCCAATCACTGACCCCTGCTAAAAATCCTAAAGGCTAGCTGGTTACAATTTTTATTCCAACTCATTAAAAACAATATCTAACCTGGCTCCTTCCCCAGTCTACCTTTCCATCTGTTGCTCATGCTTTGGTCATACACGCCTTTAATCTTTTGGTAAAGCTTTTTTTTTTTTTCTTTGCCTAGAGGCTGCCAAACCCCAAGTGGTCTTACGGAGGAAACCCAATATAAAGCTGAGAGATGTCTTCTACTGAGGCCCATTAGACAAAACCTCCCTGCTGAAATTTTCCATCTAGTGTCCCCCAACTACAACCCCATTCGGCTCAAAGAAGCCAGATCAGTCTTCATCCATTTCCCCAACAGCAGTTGGATTGTTTGCTCAGAGCGGGGAATGTAGGAACAGGGGTCTCCACAGGTACAGAAAGCTAGGATAAGGGCCTCACCGAGCTTTATTAAGAATCAATATGAAAACTTGCTAAAAGTATTTTCTGCCTCTACTACTGAAAGCAGCTTCTGCCTTTACAGGTGGACTCTACAGCAGTTAGGGAAATTAGAAAGACAAAGGAAAGAAGGCTAGCTAGACTGGGGAGAGGCGCCAGGCAATAAAATTAGCAAGAAATAGCCCCCACAATTATCTGACAGAATGCAGGGGACAATAAGAGACAGCCACCTAAAGACTCTTATTTAATATATGAGACACATGTGCGTGTGTAGGCACATACACACACACACACAGCCCCCTATGCATATACACATATGTATGTTCTATAATACTGTACCAGATGCACATGTGATGCCTTTAGTTAATCATTAAGTAAGCTGCCTTCTTAGTAGGCCCTCCCCCTTCACTTATACATTACAAAGAAACAGGAAGAAGCCAAATGGCCAGAAAGCCTAGGTTAGGATCAAAGACAGTCACAGACAACAGAGCAGATAGCCACAAGTGCCCACCTTGGGTGATGGGAAAGACACTAGTCCCCAGTAAAAGGAGCCAGGGAAAAACTCCTGGGTTTTCAGCTCTGAAATCCCCTACCACCTCATGGTAGCTGTCCATCTTCTTTCTCTTCCATCTTCTTCCCCAAATAAACTGTCCTTTGTTAGACTAAAAAAATAAATAAATAAAAACTGATTCCCTCTGCACTCTGCAATTTCTTTTTCAATTAACAATATGGTTGAGGTCAGCAGTACAAGCTTATGCCCATGATGCCTTCTGTCACACCCTACAAGATAGAGAAAGAGGAGGCAACATGCTCTAGGTTTCCAAGTTAACCAATCAAATCTAAGTAAGGTATAAAAGATGTCTAATATACAATTACAAATGCCATTTCATTTTTCCAGCAAATCTGTCTCTAAGCAAATAGGTTATTGATGATATCAGTGTAGGGACAGGGGTCCCCATAGGTAGGGAAAAGATACGTTATTAAAAATTAATAGACAATTTTGACCTCTATAGCCAGACAGCTATAATCAAATAGAAACATAAAGGCAGCTAGATTACAACAGTTAAGGAGATTTCAAAGCCAAAGAGAACGGTTCCGGGAAGGTCCCCAGGTAATCTGATTAACATAAGGAAAACAAACTCCCCCTTTTGAGTCTTACATCTACATAACCTGGCCCTAAGCCACCCACCCGTAATATCAAAGAAAAGTCACATAGCTAGAAGAAATGGAGGCAGAGATAATGATAAGCCCTGGAACCAACCAACTTCCAAAGGACTGACCCAGGGGAAAAACTCAATAAAAAGGGGCTACAACGAAGGGCCCACGAGTATTTCGCTTTCAAATTCTCCCTAGTCGTCGAGTAGCTATCACCTCCTTTTCCCCCTTTTTCCGCACTTTTAAATAAACTGTCCTCTAAATAAATGGTCTTCTCTTAATTTAAACTCGGTTTCTTTAATTCTTTACTGTAGCTGGGTTTACGATTTCCAGGAATTACATTTTCTAGCGGGGCAGCAGCTCATAGTTCACCTCCGGACATAACATCAGCATGTGAATATTCAGAGATGAAGAAAATAATTCTTAAATCAGTGTGATTCTGTTGTTCTATTCTATTCTATGATTTCAGATATGTCACTTATCTCAAAAATGCTTCCTCTGATCTGGCCATAAGGTAATGAAATAGGCCCTGAAAATAAAAATCTGTATCAACCTCATTCTACACTAACAGAAATATATTAACTAAATTAAAGAAAGTGTGGGCTGCATAAATAATCTCTGTAGTCTGGAAGTTCAGTTCTGTGTGATACATTTTAAAGGAGGAAATAAACAACCAGCACTAAAGTCTAAGTAAGTTTACAAGAACAATGGAAAGCCTGAAAATCATTCACACAAGAAAGAAAAAAAAATTTTTTTAACTGGGGGTGTTTGACATGGAGGTAAAATTAAAAGGAACCATAAGAACGATTTTATAAGCATGGATCTGAAAAACATAAAACTCTTGTCAGGCTCCGAAGGGCAAAATTTCTGGAAGTCCTGTATAACCCTGCTCACCTGTCTTTATTAGATTGAAATTTCTCATCTGTAAAATGAAGTGCATGAATTAGACAATCTCTAAATCCTCCAATTCTAATAGTCCATGACTTAGTTGTAGTTACAAAGAACAAGATTTTTGCAAAACATCTTTCTCACCAGTAACTAAATTTTCCAAATGATGGAAAGAGTTGAATCAAGAAAACTGTACTGTAAATGGACCATCCTTGAAGATATCTGGACAGAATATAAGGCAATCTTTCAGGAATACTATAGAAAAGATATACTAGCAATGCATGAGTCAGTCAGTATAATGAGTGAGGAATGCATTCTGGAACAGGACTTGTGAATGAAACCTAGACCTAACAACTCTCAGCTATGTAAACCTAGGTAGCTGAACTTCTCCACATCCACATCCTTTTCCTCACTGATAAAAAGGCAGATAATAGGACATATTTCTATGGGTTGTTGTGAGGATTAAACGAAATGATGTAAGTAAGCATTTATCAATTTGCCAGTCATGCAATGAAATCTCAATAAATGTTTGCTCTCATTATTACTGAATGAGACTTGATGTTTAAAGTATCTTTCAGTTCTAAGAGCTTCGGGGTCTATAAACATACTTTGGTAACATCACCAAAGCAGATATAAGTCTGCTCGCTATAACGGGAGAGTTCATCTATTTGGATCTATTTCCTGCCATGACGATACTGTGCCAGTCAACAAGGTCTTCAGAGATACCCTTCTTTGCCCAAATTAAATTGTATATCACAATTTGAAAAGAGTTTTGATAATTTTGCAGAGCTTTTTTTTATATCTCTACTAAATTATCAAAGTTCTTAAAAGATCATTAAAAGTTCAGAGTTTCTCTCAAAAATGTTAAAGTTCTCTGACATATGATGCCTGCCTTCAAGAAGAGAGAAATTATCTTTAAGGATATTTAATAGAAAAACTTTGATAAAGCAAAAAATATAGACTCATCAAAGAAAGGACATTACTACTAATCACACAAATGTAACTAGAATTATGAGGAAATAATTTGAACAACTGTGTGTATGAAGCCCTGGGTTCAATCTCTAGTACTGCTAAAAGGTAATAATAACAATAATAAATCTGAAAACCTTCTTCCATAAACTCTTTCAAGAAATATTAGAAAATATTTCTCAACTTATCCTGTGAAGCACTACTCTGATATCAGAACCAGACAAAGACATCACAAGAAAACTACAGACCAATATTTCTTGTTAATATAGTCATAAAATCCCTACGAAATACTTTAAAACAGAATCTGGCAATGTATTTTAAAAAATTATACACCACGACCCAGTGGAATTTATCTTAGGATTGCAAGGTCAAATATGAGAAAATCAATTAATGCAATATACTCTATGGATAAACAGAAAAATCAATAAACATCTCAATAGGCACATTAAAAATGTTGGCAAAATTCAGTATCTTCCCTCATAATAAAAAATATTTCATCTGGGCATGGTGGCGCACACCTCCAATCACAGCACTCTGGGAGGCTGAGGCAAGAGGATTGCAATTTAGCAACTTAGTGAGACTCTGACTCAAAAAATTTTTAAAGGCTGGGAATGTAGCCTAGTCAGAGGCCCTGGATTTAATGCCCAGTACCACAAAGTGAGTAAGTATGTAAATAAACAAATTAAAAAATAAAATATTTAGGCATAAGTTTGACAACAGTATAAAACTTGCACTGAAAACTACAAAACATTTTTCAAAGAAAGCAAACAAGTTCTAAATAAATGAAGACATTCCACATTCATAGATTTGAATATAATATTGTTAAGATGGCAATAGCCCCCAAATTGATCTAAAGATTCCACATAACCTATCAAAGTCTCAGGCAGAAACTTTCCAGAAAAAAAAAAAATCTTTTTAAAAAAAATTTTAATGGTACATTTTAGATATATTCCATCATAGTGAATTCGTACCTGTACATGATATATCTCCTTTCTTCTTTTTATCCAATTCCCCTCCCCTCCCATCAACCCCTCTTCCCCTCCTTATTTACAAAACCTTTGTTTCCATTTTTTTCCTTTTATTGTCTTTATTTTTCTGGTTTCTTCCTCCTCCCCATCCCCTTCCCATTTGAACATTTTCTTCCCATTTCCCAGTACCTATTATACATTTCAGTCTTTATTTACACTTTCGGTTTTTCACACCATCTTCATGGAAACTGACAAACTAACCTTAAAATTCATATGGAAATTCAAAGGGCACAGAACAGCCAAAACAATCTTTATAAGAACAAAATTAGATCATTTACACTTCCTGATTTTGAAACTGACTATAAAGCTCCAAAGTAATCAAGAGAGTGTGGTACTGGTGTAAAGACACTCATAAAGATCAACAATACTGTCACAAGGATATATAGATTAATGCAGTAGCATTGAAAGTGTAGAAATAAACTCTTACATTCACAATCAAATGAATTTTTTACAAGGGTGCCAAGATAATTCAATAAAGGAAAAATCATCTTCAAACAAAAGATACTGTGACAATTGGATATCCACATGCAAAAGAGTGAAGCTAGACTCCTTCTTCATACCACACAGAAAAATAAAATAAAAATGGATAATAGAAATAATTATAAAGCCCACAGAAGATCCAAAATATGTAAAATTCTTAAAACTCAACAACGAAAAGATAAATTAGTCAACTGAAAACCAGAGAAAGGATTTGAATAGAAATTTCCCCAGGAAAGATATATAGATAGCCAATAATCACATGGAAAGATATTCAGTATCACTAGTTTTAGAGAAACCACAATTGAAATACCACTTCAGATTCACTAGGATGGATAGAATCAAAGAGATGTAGAGTAATTGGAACATCTTCACATTGCTTGTGGGGAATGTAATCCGATACAGCCACTTTGGAAAATAGTCTGGCAGCTCATCAAAAAGTCAAACATAAGAGTTTCCATATGTCCCAACAATGTTGCTGAGTATTCACTGAAGAGAGCTGCAAACAAATGTCCACATAAAAACATGTACACACATGTACAGAACAGAATCATTCATAATAGTTGAAAAGTGAAAACAACCCAAATGTCCATCCACAGATGGATAAATAAAATGTGGTATATCCATATTTTAGAATATCATCCAATCACAAAAACAGTGAAATGCAGATTCATGCAATAATATGGAAGAAACTTGAAAATATTATGCTAAGTGAAAAAGCCAATTATAAAAGATCACATATTAGATGATTCCATTTAAATGCAATGTCCAGAATAGTCCAATCTATGGAGACAAAAAGTAAGCATTCATTATGGAACTGGAAGAAGGGAGAGTTAAGAAGAAATGTAGAGTGATTACTAATGGATAGAAGGGTTCTTTTTATTGCTCGAAGATTAGGGTGATCAATACACTAAAAACTACTGAATTATACACTTAATTGAGTGAAGCACGTACAGTATGATTTTGTGAATATCTTGATAGAGATATTATTTTTTTTGATACAGATATTACTTTTTAAAAAGTAGCAGCAGGGAAAACCAACAAGGGTCTTCACCTGGGTTGGCAACACAGACAAACTATACTAGCAGCTATTGTATTCTTTACCACTGCACAAAAAGAATTAACATTTCGCTTAATATTTTTGATGAATTAGTAGAATTTACAGTTATTGTTCATTAAAATGCTGTTTGTGTTAACATGCACTAGGTTGAGGGTTGTTATTTTGAAATCAATTAGTAAATTTTTAAAAAGTTATTTATAAAGAGTATAAGAAACTTATAAAACTACATAGCATAACATATTTACATAAAATACCACTTCTTCTGAACTGTCTTCACTTTGGCTCCGTACCTTGTGGAGCTTCTAACAACTCGATCTGCATTGGTAACCATTAAAAACCCTCTTCTATTTTTATCAAGAGCTGTAAGGTATATAGGAAAAATACTTAAGTGGGGGTAGTAGAGGCTTATTGATCTCATTCTTAAAAATAAAGACAGTTCTTCATTGTACCCTATGGTGCATACCTGAAATCCCAGCACCGAGGGAAGCTGAAACAGGAGGATCCCAAGTTCAACCCCTGCCTGGGGAACTTAGTAAGACACTGCTGTCTCAAAATAAAAAATAAAAAGGGCTAGGGATTTAGCTCAGTGGTAGAGTACCCTTAGGTGTCCTATATGCAATAAACGAAAACAACAACAAAGACAGTTCTTTATAAAATATTCGGCATAAGGTTTAAATTTTTAAAATCTATTTCAGTGGCTATGAGGATGTAGCTCAATGGTAAAGCATTTGCCTAGCATGCATGAAGCCATGGGTTCAATTCTGAGTACTAAACCACTCCCCGCAAAAATGTCATTGCAATGTGAATTTTACAGTGTTACAAGATGACCTGAGATATTAGTTCCAGATATCATAATTTAAATCTTGAAATGATTTTTCCAACTTATCTAGCTCCTAAATCTATTCATTCAAATATTTATTGTACTACTTTCTATATCATATAGGTCTAGATAATATCAGCTAATAAAATAAAATACAACTGAATAAATGTTCCCATGAAATCGTTTGCTATAATCTTGCTACCACACAAAAGAGATTTGCTAACCAGCTCCAAGGGAGAACAAAAAAATTAGCTGAATAATTTATTTCAAATATAGGGGATGTTATACTTTTTAAATTAAATTTTAGTCTTCTCCATTATTCAGAAACACAACAGTGGCAAATGGTTCCATTTCAGGAAATTTTCTTGATTCTCTCTCTCCCTGGGTAGTAACTAAAAAGACTTTTAGGAAGATGTAGGTTTTCAGAATAAAGCAAAACAAGTAATGAATGATGCCACACTGTATGTCACTTTGCATTTTGGCATCCATACACAGATGAAATGCAACAAAACAAAGATTTTTAAAGTTTAAAACCTTCAAAAATTATCTTCTCAAAAAAAAATTGTCCTCCCATCTTCATCTCCAAAGCTAAAAAGCTCCAACTTCTTATCCAATCTCCTTCAAGCTAAGATTCTCTCAGCATTCTGGTGGGCAGAGATAGACAGCTACACTGCATCTAATAAAATTCCAGGCCACAGTCACTGAACAAATGAATAAAGCTAAACAAATGGCATTCCTTATCAAATAAACACTAACATGATTGAGTATACAGCATTTCAATCAGTCAACATCTGTTCTATAATCGTATTTCCTATGTTATAAATGCAGTGTAAATGAACAATTCATTTTCATGGATTTACTGCCTCATGCTGTCCCACCATTGCATTTCAATTCTAGTTAGAGGGACTGGAACCGAAAGACATATTGAATACAGGAAAACCTTTATTATAACTCAGGAATGAGTTAGTCAAATTGTCAAGCTAGTTAAGGGTTAGTAATTTAATCTTCTGAATGGGAATCTGAACACTTAATACTCATTGCTTATCTTCATCAGTAAAATATGGTGGATGATCACAATTTAATAGGTTTTTGATGAATTTGGGTCATTATTATAAACATCAATTACAGTACTGGGCGGTTTTAACACATCGATGCCCTCGAGCCCTTTTTAAGCAATGTAGGGCTATTAGTCCCACACTGTTGTGAGTCCTTGGCCTGTTTTTAGGTTTTTTGGTCTCCTTCCTTTGAGTCAGCTGTCCCTCCCTCCTACTATCTTCTGTAAGCCTCTTTAACGTTTCTAAATTGCTTCTCCACAGTTGCTGGCTAGGAAATCTGATAATCATGATTTAAGCATAATGATGAGTAAATAAAATGAGTGAAGATTTGAGAAATTTATCCTATAAAGTACATGCGATTAAAGTTCAGATTTTGCGACATACACTTTATCTGCACAAACCCTTTTTTCGCCATCTAGGTTCTTAGGTGAGAGTTTACTAGACCACTGAACTCCAGCTGTATGTTACCATTTTTGATATACCTTCCCCCTTGTGATCTTATGCTCAGAACAATCCTGTGATCTGGTACAAAATTTTCAGTCAGCTTAAACAAGGTTCAGTTAAGACAAATTTACTCCTACAACTGCAAATAAAAAGTAGACTTTCTAAGCTTGAACACTTAGGATATCTAAGAAATAAATCGAATAGAGATTTAATGCTTGAGAGATAAGACTTAGGAATCTGAAAATTCATATAAAATTAAGTACATAAATGAGAATAAATTCAATTCAATTCAATCAGCAAATGCTTATTGAGTATCTACCATGTTCAAGACATTATACTAGCACCACAGGGATATAAAAATGAGTAAGACATAGTGCATGCTTTCAGATACTAATATCTAGGAAGCAAGATTAGATACAAGTGACTAAGATGAAAGGCAAAGAAATGTAAGGGATGTAAGAAAAACATAAACAAGATATTATGGGAGTTCAAAGAAAAGAGAGCTTAAATTTAGTTTGAGGAGCCGGATCAGAAAGTCACAGTATTCCCTGGAATAAATGTTATTTATGATGAACAATGTAGACTGGACAGGTTCTTCAGAGAAGAGGATAGAGGAAGAGACAACAATAGTAAACAACTTCAGCTGAGGAAACTACATTCATTTACTCTATATATATTTTCAGAGCACTGATTATGTGTCAGGCACTGTTGTAGGCACGAGGGATAGAGCAGTCGACAAAACATAAAAATCTCTGCCCTCACAGACCTGATATTATGGGAAGGATAGAGGTAATAAAAATAGTAGCAATAATAACAACTAACAAATTTAAGCACTTAACATGTCAGGAACTGTTTAAGTGCTTTACATATTAATTCGTTTAATCCTCCAAACACCTCTCTAAGGTAGAATACTATTATCTCTATTTCATAGATAGAAAACTGAAATATAGAGATTAAATAAACTGCCCAAAACTACAATAAGAAATAAAAACATGATTCAAACTTAGGGTGTTCAGTGTCAGTCCATGTCCCTAACAATTGTGCTATACCAAATAAGCATGATGCATGACATGTTAGATGCTGTTAAACACTAAATTCAAGAAGCAGCAAGTAATTTTATCTGAAATATATAAGAGACTACTGAAGAATAAAGCTGATGAAATAGGCAGGGCTCAATTTATTAAAGGCCCTGAATGGAAGCCAGTAGAATCTGCCTACTGAGTTTGGTGCAACACGTTATAAAAGATAAACTAGAGTAAGGAGAGAGGCTGGGGGAGAAGGATCAGATCTACCACTGAACATTTATGTAGGCTATTGACACAGCCCAGGTGAAAAGTAATTAAGGCACAGAAGAGAATACATATTGTAGGTGTTCTAAGAAATGAGAGATTAAATGTATGCATATACACATACATGCACACACACACACAGTAATTGAAAAACACATTCTTCTAGTTCAGGCCAAAATCCTTGAGTTATCCTTGACTCCACTGTTTCTTCTCACTTTCAATAGGGAAGCAGGTCACAGAGCAAGGGTATGTGGAAAGAACAAAGACACTTTTAGGAAGGGATAGATCCAGAGGCTCTGGTCACCCATCTAGGTGACTGATGTCTATCCTGAACTTTACCAGAACAAGTGGTACTAATAATAGTATACTTGCAAGTTACTTCTTATCCCTTAGGGAGGCATGTGGGCCGGGCCATTGAATTTTTATCCTGAGGCATGGCCTTCTTCAGATGCACCTCCAGCTATAATTCTGATGTCTTTATTTTTTTTCTGATGACTTCCCCAAGACTCCAGTTCCTCTCTGACTGTGTATTAGTTTCTATCTAACTTAGCTGCCTGTAATAATCTCTCCTCTGAAGAGCTATCCCTGATTGCGGCTAGGGAAAAATGGGCAAAGTTTCAATCTAGCTGCTTTGAGCTGAGAAGTGTCAGTGTAGGGGAAACTGCATTCAGGGGCCTTCTCCAGGGAGCTAACCCAAAGGGCCTTGGATAGAAGTTATGTTGCAGTTAGCAGTTATGAACTCCCCTTAACAAGGTCGGTCTACTGGATACCAGTGAAAGGAGTCGGACACATTTGTTGTTGGTTCCATCTGCATGATTCGCTTGGAGTTTGGCAGCCTCTAGGTGAGAATAAACAAATTTTCCAAAAGATTAAAGCATGTACAATCAAATTATGAGCACTAGAATGGAAAAGCAGATTAGGGGAAAGCCATATTCATAAACTGCTCTTAAGGAATTGGAATAGCAAGTGTAAGCAGCTGGCTCTTAGACCTGTCTCCTGATTGTGGTTATCTGTAAGTCTGATATTTCTTTGTCACAAGTCTCTCTAGTTTTAGCTGTAAGAAGATGGAGAGTTTGGTGGTTTTGAAGTACAATTTTAGCTAAGGAATGTAAAGGCTCCTGCTTAGCTTTCATACCTTTCACTGTAGCTTTTAGTCTCATTAAACCATAACAGTGGTTAGCTACAGGTGTAGCTGGAAACTGCCAGCAGGGGTTAGTGATTGGAGTCTCTTTCTATACCTAGCCTTTATTACTTCACTGTTGTTTTAATACATCTTTTGGTTATACTTTTTGCTGGGTGTTTAAGAGCCAGTTAAAGTGAGATCTGTGTTAATCGAAATTAATCTCTCACTACATATCAAGGTCAGTTAAAGCTCTTAAAACACTACTTTTAGAACCATGTACAGACCCACTCAGCTCCTCTGTCAGTGTCAGCCACCAGGACGGGTTACAGTCTTGATGGAGCATGTGGCGTTCTGTGAAAGCATGGAAGACATTTCCCCCTTTGGTGACCTTCCTTTTTGGGACACTGCATTGGTTGACTCCTGTCCTCTGGGGTCCAATAATCTCCTTCCTCAGGAGGTTGTGAAAGACCCTCACTCAGTCCTTGAGGATGGCGCTCACCCCAAGAACACACGGGAATCGCTTCTTGATGCGACCGCAAGAGGCTTTATTCAGTCGACCAGCGCACTGGGGCTCCACACGGTCCTCACGCAGGAGGGATGTGAAGAGCCCCCCACAGCAAGAAGGCACAGCTTATAAAGGCAAAAACCACAAAACGGGTGGGGGGTCTAGGGGCCAGGTGCAGGTTAAGTGTGTTACACTCTGATAGGTTCTTCCCATCTGGCCAGACCAGATACCGGGTCTACGCCCTGGTTTCGGCTCAAGTTACCGCTTTTATCAGAAGTGTTTTGCACGGCTAACTGTCAGCAGTGTTCTGGCGGTTTTCTGATTAGGCAAGACCAGCTGTCCGCAACGCCTGGTTGGGCAAGGCGAGCTGCCAGCAATGGTCTCGTGGTCCCCTGGGTTGGGGTCTGTGATCCAGGCTCCTATAGCTAATTTCATGGTAAAATTTATTTTCTTTCAGTTGGGTAACTCGCCAAAATTGTAGGATCCTGTAGAAGAGGTCCCTCATGTCCTGGGTCCCTGTTGCCCTGGTAGGTCCAGGGCCAAACTGTCCTCTTAGCCCAGTTAACTTTCTAGTTCTGGTCTCCAAATTTCAGGTGTTGAACATCCAGAAGACAGTATCAGTTAAATCTGTATTGCAGTAGGAGCAAAATAACCACCGAGTTACACATAATTATACTTTTAGAAGAAGATAAAGAAAAGAAAATTGGGTTAGGTCACATGTGCAGCCTGCCCAAACCATCTTGGAACTTCCCAAGGAGGCAGCACTGCACTGTTTTTTTTGTCAGTAGTCTAGGTGTCCCTGCTATTTATGTAGAAAGGCTCACGTCTAGTATCAATCTAAAACACAAGAGTTATAGTCTTGTCCAAAAGCACTAGTTAGTTAGACCAAAGAGGAGAGTTTAGACCTGGAGAGGAGTAAGTGATGATCTGAAAGTTGAGGCCACAACCCCATAGACTCCTTTGATCAATAGGGAGCTTTTAGAAGAAACAACCTGGGCTCAACCAAACTAAAAACAGCAAAGCCTCAAAACAAAATAACAAAACATACATATGTTTTATAAACCGTATCCGCCACAAACTTTCTCTGTATACTTCAACCTCCTGTTCTGCCACTCTCTCTCCTTTCTTTCTGGTAAGGCAAAAACTATCACACAAAATTCTCCTACATCAAAAATACATCTCTAAGGGTTGGGGATTTAGCTCAGTGGTAGAGCACTTGCCTCTCAAGTCCAAGGCCCTGAGTTCAATTCCCAGCACTGCCCCCCAGAAAATTCATCTCTATACTTATAGCTTTCTCTATATCCACTTCTTTACTTTAGTTTTTAGAACCTTTCTATAACAAACCTGGCAGTGGGAGTTTGAATTTATTATCTCTGAAACACATTTAAAATTTTATCTTAGTATAACTTTTTAGTCTGTTATCTTTATCTAATTACAAAACATTAAATGCTACCTTTTAATCACTTTTTGTTACCAGGGTTGATATTTAAGTAGAAGGTACTTTACAGATTATTAATGGCTGATCTCTAATCACTGTAATGATATTGTCTGGACTACACAGTGTTTAGGTACCTTTAAGTGTTATAAACAATTACATAACAATCACATAGGAAGAAGCCTGAAAATATATCCACATCATCTGCCTGTCTGCCTCATGCTGGATTGGCATGTACATTCCATCACAAAGAGCTCGAACACAAACAAGGGAATGCCAGATTCTTGAGCCTAAAAATTTACCACCATAAACAACTTTAACATGGAAATACCAGTATGATGATTTTAGTTTCGCATCTTTGAGTGTCTGTACACTTGGGAAACACAAATGTACCAAATGCTTTCCAGGGTGGGTCTTCAGTTCTTAGCAAAACATGCCTCCAAAGATAAAAGCTACCATTGACTCCAACTGAATTGCCAAGCAGAAAACCAACAATCAAAGAACATGAATAAGGTTTTCTCCTGCCGGATGCATGACAACCCCCTGTCCATGTACTAGTTCAGCCAAAACTCTCACATGTGCCTTCCTAGATGAGCATGAATTGCAATTTCTTTCTAATCCAGAGATTGGGTTTATGTAGTCTATAAAGGAATGTCTATCTTTGTTTTTCCTGTAGATGAGCACTCATTTTCTAGGGATTCAGAAGCAACCAATTGAAAAGAAAGAAAAGATTTTCAGGATCGTAAAGAGAAGCATATTACCATTTATTGACAATGATAACAAGCATCCATGACAGATTATCTGCCAAAATCTGTCCCCTAGCCTCAGACATACCCCAAGACAACAAGCTGCAAAGCAATTACAACTTCAAAAAAGCCATTTCGACAGCTATCTAAAATAAGACAAGTTGTCTTGTAACCACCAAACAAGTTAAGAAAGGAACACAAGTAAATTCAGTAGCCAGTGTAGAAGTCTAAATGCAGCATATACAAAACAGGAATATAAAGCCCTGTGTGCAAAAATAAAAATGTCAACAATTTCAATGTTAAAACAGAAAAACTATCTGTTGGAAGATAAAATAGGTAAAACTCTTTAAGACATAGGTATAGGGAAGGACTTTCTGAACAGAACCCCAATTGCGTAAGAGATAACATCAAGAAATCAACAAATAGGATTATTTCAAATTAAAAGCTTCAACACAGCAAAGGAAACAAACAACAGAGTGAAAAGATAAGCTACAGAATGAAAAAAACAATTATGCCAGCTGTTCCTCAGAGGATTAATAGCTACAATATATGAAGAACTCAAAAAAGTAGCCCCCCCAAAGACCCAATCAAAATAACTGGCATATGAAATAAATAAGACACTCCTCAGAAAAAGTATAAATGGTTAATAAATACATGAAAAAACGTTCAACATCTCTGGCCATTAGAGAAATGCAGACAAAAACACCATGGAGATTCCATCGTACTCCAGTAAGAATGGTTACCATCAAGAAATCATATAATAACAAGTCCTGGAGGAGTTGCAGGAGAAAAGGAACCTTTCACATTGTTGCTGAGAATGTAAACTAGAACAACCACTAGAACAACCATGTGGAAATAAGCATGAAGATCCCTCAAAAGAGTAAAACTAGAAATTCCATTTGACCCAGCTCTTCCCCTTCTAGGTATCTTGCCAAAAGAGTTAAAGACAGTGCTACATGCATACCCATGTTTATAGTAGCACAACTGATAATAGCTAAATCTTAGAAGCAGCCTATATGCTCATCAACAGACAAACAGATAAAGAAAATGTGGCATTTTTACACAATGGATTATCACTCTGCCATGAAGAAACTTGAGTCACTTGTAAGAAAATGATATACCTTGAGACCACAATGTTAAAGATAATAAATTAAATGTGCAAGCTTAAATATTGTATGGTATCTCTTATATGACAAACCCCAAATGTAAATTAAAGAGCAAAATAAAAGATAATCGGTAAGGTAACAGGGAGATGGCTGTTTTGGAAAAGGAAAGGGGACCAAGAGATAGAGGGAAGGGGAAGGGAGTCAATGGTAAGAGGATTAAAAAAAGAATTAAGATGCGTTATGTACATGTACCAATCCTACACAATGAATGTAATCATTACATAAAGCAAACACGGACTAATTAAAATTTTAAAATGTTTTTAGGGAAATGCATACAACCAAAATATGTCACAGAAGTGCAGCCAAGCATTTCGGGTGAAAACAATAAATTACAGATTTCTTTTCTCTGGATTAGTTACATAATATCTTCATCTTTTTTTTTTCCTCTTTGATTTGCTAGTTAATACCTGGCAAGAGAATATTCACTTCAACATTGACTCCTGGGGATGGGGATTTAGCTCAGCGGTAGAGTGCTTGGGTAGCAAGTGCAAGGCCCTGAGTTAAATCCCCAGCACCCAAAAAAAAAAAACAAAACACACCCACACATACACACACACACACAAAACCCAAAACAAACAAACAAATTGACTCCTGTGCCACACAGAAATATAATTATTGTGAAAACAATGATGTCCAATAATGAAATATGGAAAAACTAGAAAAAAAATCTTTAGCTTAATTTCTGTTGAAAATTAGATTCATATACTGTTACAAATTACTAACATCTACTTGATGTTATTATCGTAATCACCAATAAAGATTTATTAAATGCCAAGAAAAAATATTTTGCGAAGCACACCCATAATGTCAGCACTCAGGGAGAGTATGGCAGGAGATTGCAAGTTTGAACTCCACCTGGGCAACTTAGTGAGATCATGTCTCAAAATTCTGAAAAGCAAAAAATAAAAAAGGGCTAGGTAGAGCATCTCTGGGTTCAATCACCCAGTACTGCAAAAAAAATTTTTTGTAAAGAATCTGAAAACTGAAAATACTTGATATGTCATATAGAAAAAAATCAAAATGCAAGTTTAAAAATATATACTATTCATCCATTTGACATTTAATTATGGAGCCCATCCTAAAGTGACATTCACATATTAGATACACACTAGCAGACACAACAAACAAACCTACCCTCATAATACTTACTTTATGATTAAAACTATTTAAAAAAAGTCTATATGTATATAAATAAGAAAAAGAATATCCCTAGATGGTAAGCGCTGTCTATTGTGATGTAGGATCAAGGCTCTTTTTCCTGCTATGTTTTTCAACAAAAATTAACTGTTTCCAATAAGTAAGAAAAAAGTAAATATCACAATGAAATCAGGAGGAGAGTTAAGAGAGTAGTTTGAGGAAACAGCACACTTGAGGAAATTTTGGTTCTGGGCATGCAACTCAGTGCCTCATCCATGCTTGGCAAGTAAGTACTCTTCCGTGAGCTGCATATTCCCAGGCAGAGTAAACACTTTTTTAGAAGAGGAAATCTGAGCATGTCTCAAATCAAAGGGCTACCAGAGAGAAAGAGATTGAAAATTCACTGGTCTTTTTTTTTTTTTTTACTGCAACGGCTAATTTAACATACTCATTCTGAGAGTTCTTCAAATTCCTTAGAGAATGGACTTTGAATAGCCTAGAATAGCTGTCCTAGAGCTGACATTCAAATGTGTCTCTTGTGAACACTAATAAAGATCCAGTCCTCCACCTAAGAAAAAGCTTCATTCAGACAATAAATTTCATAGTACAGTTATGGACCCTGGAGGAAATAGTTACTGAACACTATCAGCTCTCATGAATGCCTCAGATTATAGAATGTAGTCACCTTGCCCCAGTAACTTTGCTTCTAAATAATATTTTTAAAGAGAATGAAAACTGCCTGAGTGTAGGCTGTATTTTTATTGCAACTGAAAGGAAGAAAAATTAATAAAAGGTGTAGTATAGCATTTCAAATATGTTGACCTCTTAGTTCCATAACCTCATTTCCACTGACTTTCTCCTACCATTTCATACTAACCACCTACTCTCCATTCCTTGGAAGTTACCATCACCCTTTACCACTCTATGTCCAAAAACACTAATTAAAACATGACATTCTGATGACAAGCTTCCAGGTTGCTCCTTGCCTACTACTCTTGCTATCACCCATTTCAGCTCATCAAGACTCCAGTTCACTGATCCCTCTTCTTCTGCTTTCTCCCTTTTCATCAACATTTTCTTCACTTCCCTCCTTACCCAGCTTAGGATCCATAGCGAATCACTGCTGTAAAACCATTAACAAATTCACAAAATATCTGGCCTCATTATGATGTTGTTATTGATGATGACGTTTTATACTGATCTAGTCAAATTCGATCCACTGATCTTTCCTACTATCCACATTCTCTGGTCCTAAATCCAGTAGCCAGTTTGTGTGCTAAAACCAACAGGCAGCTTGGTTTTCGCACCTAAAAACAAACCACTACCTGTAGCAGGGCCCTGTGCACTACTTACCGTTATTCCTGTTTCTATTGTTCACGTTCTGCCACAGCTTTTGTTCGTTGGTTTGTTCGTGACAGAGTCTCACTAAGTGGCCCAGGTTGGGCTCCAATGTGTGAGTCTCCTGCTCAGTCTCCTAACTATATGGAATTAAATTCATGTGCCACTGCACTGGGCTCTGCCCAACTTTTCAAAATTTTCTCCACTCTCCTCAGAGCCCTCCCAATACAATCACACAGCTCTACCCTTGTCAGAAAATGACCTTGCCTTAGTCATAGCTGTAAATGTACACTTAAAAAGAATAGAGGCATTGGGGCTGGGGCTTTAGCTCAGTGGTTAGAGTGCTTGCCTCCCAAGCACAAGGCCCTGAGTTCGATCCCCAACACCAAAAAAAAAAAAAAAAAAAAGATGCATTCTAAATAAATAACCTAAAGATGCATCGGTACCCTAGAAGGCAAGAAAAATCCAAATCTAAAACTAATAGAAGGAAAGAATTTACAAATAACAGTGGAAATTAATAAAATTAAGGCATAAAAAATACAAAGGACCGATGAATCAAAGAAGGTTCTTCAAAAAACTCAAACGTGTTCCTAAACAACAAATGCCTTAATGAAAAAATAAAAAAGGAAATAAAATTTCCAGAGGAAAAAAACACAGTGGAAACACAATATACCAAAACCTGTGCAATACAGCAAAAGCGGTACATGGGGCAAATTTTATAGCAAAAAAATGCCTATATTAGAAAAGAAGAGCCCATGTAAATAATCTAACATTACAAATTAGAATTAGTGAATTAGAAAAAGAAACAATGAAACCCAAAATTAGCAGCAGAAAAAAAAATTCAGAACAGTAACAAATAGAGAACAGAAAAACTATGGGATAAGAAAAAAATAAGTAGGTTTTTTGAAAAAATACAACTGACAAACACTTAACCAGTCTAGAAAAAAATAGGGTAAGACTTAAATAAATTAAATAAAAAATTAAATTACAGCAGACACCTAAGAGAGAGATAAATAAGGATTTTTTTTTTTTTTTTAAGTATGGTACTGCAAGTTGAATCCAGGGCCTTCCCACTGAGTTCCATTCTCCTCCTTTTTAAAAATTGTGACACTTGGGCTAAATTGCTAGGTTGTCCAGGCTGGCTTCAGCTTGCCATCCTCCTGTTTCAACCTCCAGGTGTGCTGGAATTAAAGGCATGTGCCACCATACTGAGCATAAATAAGGATCTAAAGGGACTAGTATGAACAATTACATGCCAACAAATTGGATAACAGTGGAAATTAAAAATTCCCAGGCAGTGCTCGCTTCGGCAGCACATATACTAAAAATTCCCAGACAAATACAACCTACCAAGGTTCAGTTGCGATGAAATAAAACGACTGAACAGATGAATAATATAGAGATTAAAGAAGTAATCAAAACCCCCCTAAGAAAAACCCAGGATCTTACTTAGGTCCACCAAACTACATACTGAAGTCCACCAAACATCAAAGAAGAACGAATTAATTCCTATATTTCTTAAACTCTTTCAAAAATCAGAGCTAAGAAGGAATACTTTCAAACATATTTTATGATGCCAACATCATCTTGATACCTAAGCCAGACAAGGACATCACAAGAAAAATAAAACTACAGGCCAGTCTCTCTGGTTAATATTGATGGAAAAATCTTCAATAAACTATTAGGACACTGAATCCAACAACATATCAGAAAAATTATACAATATGACCAAGTGGGATTTATCCCTGGAGGGAAAGGCTGCTTTAACATATGCAAACCCATCAATGTGATACATCACATTAACAGAAGGAAAGATAAAAACAACATGACCATCTCAATTGATGCAGAAAGGACATTTAACAAAGCCCAAAGCCTGCCAGGCTTCCTGGCTGCCTTCCTTCCTTCCTTCTCTCCCTCCCTCCCCTGCCTGCTAATGCACATGTGCTATTTTTTTTTTTTTTTTTTAGACAGGGTCTTGCTATGTGGCCCAGAATGGCCTTGAACTTGTGATCCTCCTGCCTCATCTCCTGAGTGCTGAGACTATAGGCATCCACCACCATGCCTGGTTCCGAACATCCTTTTTTCAAAAAATCTCTCAACACTGAAGGTACCAAAGGTAAGTTCCTCAACATAATAAAGGCCATTTATGAAAAACTCCCTACTAAGGGAGTTTTTTAAAATCAATGGGGAAAAACCTAAAAGTTTTACACCAAGATGTGATACAAAGCAAGGGCACCCACTCTCACCAGTTCTATTTCACAGAGTAATGGAAGTCATAGCAAGAGCAATCTCACTGGGATCGAACCCTTTTCATTTCAGCTGGAATGGATCAGCACTGCGCACATCTTCCCATGATCTTCAACAAATGTACTGCTTTTCACTTACTATTGGACGTGCACTTGCAATTCATTGTTTGCAGGACACAAGAGCATGGAATATATCTGCTGGATCCACCACACAGTAACAAACCTGCAGACTTAGTCTACAAGGGTGGTTGGGGATTTAGCTCAGTGGTTAGAGTGCTTGTCTCACAAGCTCAAGGCCCGGAGTTCGATTCACACGCACACACACAAAATAAATTAAAAAAACAAGGGTGGGATGGGTTCCTTATTTCAGCTTCGGGGGCATTAGATTCAGCCCAGTGACAAGCCTCTGGCTCAAAACAAAACAGAGCAGAAAGCTTCTCAGATGACTCTGGTGCACTGACAAGGTTTGGAAACAAAAGTGAGATCATTTAGGTCATCCATTGTCTCCAACTCCACAAGAATTTCCATTGTAATAGAGCATAAAAAGTTAATTTCTTGTGATAAGTAGATCATTTGTGACTAGCAGTCTCTTTTCGGTAAAATTTACTGAGTGCTGTATGCACATTTTGTAATGCATTTGTGTTGATAGAGACCAGGCAGGGACACCCCCAGTTTAAATGAGCCTAGCCTCTACCTTAGAGAAACCTAGGTTTCATTTTACTAAGGTCACAGAGCACGTCAGCAGGTCACCGAGGACACGTCAGCAGGCCATGAGCAGTACTCTGAGGACACCTCACTGAGTCACAGATAATATGTTACCAGGTCACACACAGACCTCCGAGAACATGTGAGGAAGTTACAGAGGACACAGAGAACGCACCAGCAAGCCACACACACACACACACACACACACACACACACACACACACACGCCATTTCTCTGACCCACCCCCCCAGAATCCTGCCCCAAAACGCCATTAAAAAAGCTTCTTAGCCTGTAAGAGACCCCCCTGTTCTGCTCACACAGAGAGGTCCTTCTCAGGGTTAACAAACCTGGTAGAACTGTCGAGGTGTGTCCTTTCTTTCCCACTCATCCCCGCCAAAACCCAGGAGCAGGAGCCAAGAGCAAGAGTTCTTTTGCAACCCAGGAAGCAATGGACAGGCAGCCAGCTCATCTCAGGGTTACTCCTAGATGCCGAGAGCTTCCGTTTCTCGCCCCGTTTCCCCTCCTTCGCAAAGAGTTCGCTCCACAGGCTCGAATGCCCTCTGTGGCAGGCCTCTGAGGCTCTGGCCAAAGCTACACTTGTGGTGAGCCCTCAAATCCCCAGAGGCAATTTTTCAAGCCAGACTGCCTGCTGGGTAACCAACTCTCCCTTGTCTCTCCCCAAACCCTCCCTTTTCACAAACTCCAGTCCTGGTGATAGAGAGATAGGACATGGCAAAGCTGCCAGGGCGAAGTGAGCGGGACCTGTCAATCACAAGCTCCCATGGCAATGCCAAGACCCCATATGCAGAAGTATCTGAGAGTATCCATGAGCGGTGGATAGCATAAAAGAAGAGCCACTATTGTGCATGAGTTTGCATGTAGCCTACCCTGCGTTTCTCAGAGGGAGTGTACTTTTATTTTTGCTTTTACGCTCTTTTTCTCTTTGTTCAGCCCAAGGTCGCTCTGCAGAGCTAGTTCGTTCCTTACCCATTCACCCTGCACTTTGCTAACAATCTTTTTGACACTGTTATTGGCTTGTCTCATCCACTTCTTTGTTCAAGGCAGACAGAACCTGGAATACTTTTGATGAATCATTTCTAAAGAAACTACCCTCTGACACTGAGAGCATCCTGCCGGACATCAAACCCTACATCCACCAACAGTTGTTAATGCATTGCCACGCTTGGAAGGGTAAGATTCTGGCCCAATTGACTTTATCTCGGTGCCCTGAAAAAGCTGGTCTGCCATCCCCTTTTCTTTCCTAAAGCTTTTTCCTTCCTCCCCTTCCTCTAACTGAGAAGACCACAAAAAGAGGGACCTCCTGCACTTTCATGAGGGGGGATGCTTCCTTTGACATTGCAGGACAATCACCTGCAGCTCCTGAGCCTACAGAGCCTGCCCAGGAGGTGTATCGCAGGGAGGCATCTGAATGACCTGTTTCCCAAGCACAGCCACCTTCCTTACCCACGCCCACAATGGGCAATTGTCCCTCAAAAACATCATGAGACAGCCCCCTCATCTGTCTCCTGAATAATCTTTCCAAATTTGGATTAAAAGCAGACATTTCAAAAATTGATCTTTTACTCCAATTCCCTGTGACCCCAGTACAGACTCAAGAAAGGCTCATGCTGGCCAGCTGAGGGTACTTTTGATACTCAAATTCACTGAGATCTTGATAACTTCCTCGAAGAGTTTCCCTATATCCAAGCCCTTTTTACTCTCTGTCCTACTCTGTCACCTCCAAATTCTTCTTGCAGATCAAAAAACTCCTACCCCCATTAAAACTCCTATACCCATGCCCAACCCAACAGTATCACATCTGTGCCCCTCCATCCTCCTTCACTGATGAATTCAAGACCCCCCACCTCACCGCCTCCCACTTCAACAACCTCAACTAGACCCACAACTTGCACAATCACCAACGCCTAGCCCCTCAGAGTTCTCTTCTCCAACATCCTGCAGCCCACTTGCCTCTTTCTAGCCAGCCCCCTTCTCCAGTGACTTTTCCTCCCCTTCAGACACACACTCACATTCTTTCTTCCCATCTCCTCGAACCTCTTCTCATCCCATCCTACCCCTCCAAGAGGTAGGAGACATTGAGGTGCAACAACGAACGGGGTCCTTCTCACAAAATCCTGATAAGTTCAGAAAAGAATTCCTCCAACACACTCAAATGAAATACTTCACTTGGGGGATACATACCTTATTCTCGCCCACCATTACGGACAGACAAAAGGACGTCAGCCTGGGGCGCGGAAATTCCAATTGCC